>JAAVTI010000180.1:0-110990 GCA_011947335.1 Phytophthora constricta
TTATCTTCTTATATTACTCAAGTTATAATAAGTTGAACTTTATATTATTAGATCTTGCCTTAGGATAGACTTATGGTTATAAATGTTGTATATTATAGAAGATACAAAAAAATATTTTTAATTAATTAGATTTTGATGTTTCTTTTTCAATTCGAGGTGGTAACTCAACTTTAGTAACCGTTTTATAGCTACGTTGTCGCTCGTGAATCTGATCACGATGCAAATAATCGTAAACTTTTGCTTTGCAAGCCGCGTTTCACGTGTCTTGAGATAATATTTCTTTTGTGCTTTTATCATAGCTGGTGTTCTGGTTGCTGTGCTGGTTGCTGGTTTACTCTTCTGATGTTGTTTCGATGGAACATCTGCTTCAGGGTCTAAGAAAATACTATGTCTTTTCGTTTTAATATGAACATGTTTTGTAGCAAGTGAGTATTTACCTCCACAGTCACAGTTAAACTTTGTGTTCTGTCGCTCTTTACTTCTCAAATCAAACTTATCTTTATTCTTTTTATAATATTCCTGGTTAAATTTCTTTATATTCTCTTTATTTTCTTCCTTGTACTTTTTCATTCTTTCCGAGTGCCTCTTTTTACTTAATGGGTTAATATCAAATGCTGAATATTTATTAACCACTGACTTTTAAACTTATTAATCCAAAGCTGTTCATATGCCTGTAAATGTTTTCGATCAGATACATCGTATTCTTTGACCAAAATGATTTTAAACTTATCAACACCAAATTCCTTAAAGTGTGGAAATATTGAGATCTCAGAGCTAGTTCCGTTTAACCAAGATTTATATGATGATTTATGAAACTGCCAACGATATCTTAATTTGTTCATAGTACTTCCAACATAAGTCAGATCACTTTCAACGTGAATTATTCTGTAAATTCTACCTTTCATTGTTGTTGTTGTTGGTTGCGTTGGTGGGATATGTTGTTATATATACTTCTATATTCTTCGCTTAAGATCAAAATTTGCTTATAGTTGTAGTATATTTATCGCGCTTTTCTTTCTATAGAAATTTATTAATTAATTCGAGATCTGATCTTGATATTTAAATCATTATATAAATGATGTTGTCAGATTTGTATGTAAGATTTTTCGGCGACATTGTTTCTATAATCGTTCCTATGAATATTAGGTGCTTGATGACTTATGAAACATCTTCAGCTTAAAAGGAGTGTTCTATTCAATATAAGCTGTTTAGAGGTCTTGTCATTATTTTCACTTCTACATTTAAAATTGGATTAAATCCATGTTTAAACGCCTAAATGTAGGATTGAAATTTTTGGTAGTCATTTCAGCTCCGATTCAACTACTCGCGGCATCTCGTACAGGTGCCTATCGCTACGAAGGTAGAAAAGCTGGACACGTGGAGGAATCACCCGGGGTGGAGCGCGTGTAGCCGCAGAGGAGTTGCAAGTGCCAAGGGGACTATGCTGGGTTGGAAGAAGGCGCTGTGGACTCTGCTCGACGATCCTGCAGCATTGGAGGCCATGGGAGACCGCTACCGTACTAAGGGAGCTGGCCGGAAGAAGAAACTTAAATCGTATGAGTTTAGAGTCCTGGAGTATTACGATTCTTGCCACGCAGACGGAGGCACGTGTACCCGCGCTGAGCTGCTACGTTACGCCAGAAATAACATCGCGGAAGTTGCTAAGTTGAAAGAAGGTACTCAGGAGTCATGGATTTCACGCTTCATTCAGGAGTATCAAGATAAACCGATTGGCGCGAATCGAGATATTTGTGAAATTGTAGTCCCAAAACAAAATTCCAGCATAAAACACGTAGCAAGTAGTGGCGGTGGCGCTGTGGCCGGCGTTGGAAGTGGTGAATGTGATGGAGTTACAGTGACGATGCCTGAAAAAGGGATGGTGCCTTTGTGACGATCCCAATAGTTATTGGTAGTGGAGCTGAGTCGAACCGCGGCGCTGAATCTGAAGTCGAAGATCCAGTCATTAATAAGCCACCCCACAATCTCGCAGCCCTGAAGCTTTGACTGGTTATATTGGTGGTTCCGGATTGGCAGAATCGGATGGAGTGTCATCCAGACTCCGTAAGAGACGAAAACTCGAGGAGCCTGTCCTGACGGTGGTGCACCAGCTTGGTGCCGAAAATATTATAATTCCTCTCCACCAGGAGGACTTTGATAGCCTTTTATCAGGCCAGCGGCTAACAAATCGTGTCATCGATAGTCTGATTCACAAGCACTCGATACGGGCCGACGCTGAGGTGTGCCTCCTGGGTATTAATTTCTACATGGAGATTGAAAACGCCTACCGCTTTGACCAGCATGGTATCGCTATCCCGGAGCAATTGACTGGTAGTTTCAATTGGAGTGCACACCTATACGTTTTGCTTCCTATTTCGGGCGCGGACCACTACAGCTTCGTTGTCATTGAAGAACCAATGCAGCCAGCCATGACTATATGCTACCACGTGACATCGTTGCGTGGCTTGCACGACTCTGCCTACATATTTGCTACGCTGAAGTGGTTTTTAGCCCGTGAACGCAAGAGCTTCCACGGACACGATCGTGATACAGACCCTCAGGCTTTCGCCTACAAAACGAAGCCTCGCCAACAGAATTCGACGGACTGCGGATTTATATGCTGCACTTCATGCACAAGGGGCCCCGTCAAGGAAAGCAAGCCAGTCTCAATAGCTGCGAAGATGAGCTCGCTGACAAGCGGTAGTTTTAATGCGACCAAGGCAACAAGGTCGCGGGCAGCTCTTTTGCCAGGATGGAGAAGGATAAACTGGAGGTGCATACTATTGATTAGCAAGTCCTTGAAGGCACCAACAGCTCCCAAATGAATTGTTATTGCTTCATTCCTCTGTATGATGTATGCTATGACGTCTTCGTAATTTAAAAGCAGACGAACGATCTAATACATCGGCATGTGCAAGGTAGAATCAACTGGACAGAATGGTCGACTTGACTGGAGGTCGAGTTGAACTGCAAGCGCGGGGGTCGAGTTGAATTGCAAGTGGGGTCGAGTTAATTTGCAAGTCGGGAACGGTCGACTTAATCTGCAAGCCGTCGCTCGTATCTCGCCGAGATCCAGGGGGTCCGAGCCTATTCAAATCGTAGTAAAGACCGGGTCCGGATTCACACTGAGATACGACCACAGTATAAACGATTAGTAATTAACAAAGAGAAATGATGAACAGCGATAAATGAACAGAGTAACATAATATGCTACTCTGTATATTTTATGCACTTTATGGCATACTATTAATAGTTCGTTTAGAGCCAAAATATCATGACATCTAGCTGTTAGAGCCATGACACCATAGTATTAAACCGCTGGGAATGACATTCTAATCGAATCCTCAAAAAGTATCATGTTTTCTTGCAAAATTGGGAATGGGCATCCACCAGAAGGATATTGGAATTCGTATAACGCGTAATAACTCTTGGACGCTATAAGAAAAATAAGCAAACTCTTTTCATGCTCACTATTCGTGCTCGATGTGCTCCACATTTTTGAAGAAATACCTCAAGTACCATGAAAAAAACCATGACACTTCATCTTTAAAATCTACCTCCCAGCCTAACCACCGGAACCCAGTTTAGTCCATCTAATGAGAACCAAGTCAGTGATTGTCGGTACCGTCGAATGTCAATGAATTTGCATCAAGCGGACAAAAAAATGGATCAGCCGGACAAAATAAATCCATTGTGCCAAGAGTCAGAATAAAGGATCGTGCCAAAATGATGCATTGCTCTGCAGTCCTGAAAAGATGGATCACGCTGCGTGTCTATTTCAGATTGACGGAGCTTCAACACATTTGAGTTCGCTGCGCGAGAGCAAGAACCATGCCGAGAGGAAGACCACGCGAGGACCCGTCGCGGCATCCGCGTCCAGACGCTGCCGTCACGGTGGACTCCGCGCTGGAAGATGCTTACCCATAGTCATGGCAAGCTGCACGACAAATAGCAAGACGTAAAAGGCAGGAGGCGAAGCAGGATGAGACCGCGAGACTGTGCGCCAACAGGATGAGGGTATTTCTGGGCGTGGCCAGCCACATTGGCGACGAGAAGGGTTGTGAAGAAAAAATGCTATCAGATATGCTGGAGTAGCTATGTAGATGCTCAAGACTACCGGCGGGTGTGATCTGGATGCTCTGAGACGTGACATGGGCGGAGAGGAACACGACTACGACGAAGTCAAATTGTATTTGTAGGCAAAAATAAAAGTAAGATTGATAAATTCTGTCTGTTACTTGCGCAAAAATACCGAACGCAAAAGTGGACAAAATGATCCATCCCATGACCCTGGCACGATGGATAAATTTTGTCCGGCTGATCCATTTTTTGTCCGCTTGATGCAAATTCATTGGCATTCGACGGTTCGTTTCGTTGACTCCACGTTTGCGATTATATTTGCAAGAGAACCACAAAACTGCTGTGTCTGAAACCGCCCACCAACAAGCTACCAACCCGCTTTGAACTCAACTGTTTGAATATGTGTATTTGTGTAAAATGCATACCTCAATCCTTTGTTTGCTTGAACTAATTCACAAGATCCTGGTGTTCGTTCTCAATATCATCAATTCGCTTATGTGTCCATCCTGCCGTGGTCCGTGCTCACGAATGACCTGACACAACGTTGCTGTACGCGTTCTCACCAACGAGTGAGGCAATACTGGGGGCATATCCTTATAGCTGGCCTCGTTTTGAGTTACGATCTTCGCTATTCAAAATGCGGTATAGTCGCGGATGTCAAAATCCATTTAAATAAAGTAAGGGAAGGGAAAAAATTGGGTCGAATCCCTTTATTAGAGATGCAATTATTATATCGCAAATGCTATCGTCCATGCGTCGAGCATATGTATTGTCCAGGCGTTCATCCAGGTTTTGTCCAGGTTTTGTAAAATACCCGACCCGTAATTTATAAATGACCGTCCGTGTCACATCCATTAATTGAACATGTAATGTCCATGTTTCACAGTTACTTAAACGTTGTATTGGTACCAGTGTACCAGTATTGAGGATCAGCGCAGCCACTCAATTTGCTTTTCAAACTCCAAAAAGCCCAGAGCCTGAAGCCGCCGGTACCGATCATCTCGGCCCCTGTCGCCATCCGCTCCTTCGCTTCCCCCTCCCGCTCCGATAATGGGTAACAAGTCTGGAGCCCCCTCCCGGCAGCGTCGCCCGTAGTTCCGCTCGCGCCGCCAGTGCCGCGTTTTCCGCCCGCGCCGCCCACAGCATCCGCTACAGCTGAGTCAGAGGTGCGTGGTTGAGAACCCTGCAAGTGTATTGTTGCTAGTGTTTTCAAGGTTACTAACTGTGTGCGCATACGTGTCGTGCACAGGCTGGCTCATCGGGAGAGTTCTCGTACCTGGACTCTGGAGCTCCCTCAAACTCCGCAGATGGTTCCTCGGACTCGGACTCTCCGGACATGGACACTAACGACCGTCCGTGTAGTGTCCAGGTTGTGGATGACCCGGTGCCTGTCGATGCCCCTGACGCCGTGCATTCAAGTTGGGATGCGTGGGCGGTGTATCTGAAGGAGTACGCGTCGGCTACGCGCCAGATCATCCGAGTATCGATGACTTTCAGCTGCGACTTGCGGAACAAGCGGCGGGCCAAGACTGTGGCCGCGCAAGAAGGACTTGACGTGCCGTACGTGCCCACAGAGTGGATCACGTACCAGCGCACATGTATTTACACGCACGGGTGGCGGTCGAAGGGCCGGAGCATCGTGAACGAGGAAGGCGAGTGGCTCCTCCGTAACTGCTGGAAAGTGCATCTCCGTCCTTCCCGTGAAGAACACGGGAGAGACAGCAATCGCAGTCTTCTCTCAGAGCCAGCCCACCCATGATGACGAAAAACGGAGATGACAAAACCTGGCAAAACATGGTCAAAACCCGGACATCTTATGTGTTGACAAGAGCTTGTGGGTGATGCGGACGTCCTGATGATCCCTGTGACCTTCGGCAACACGCACCGGTGTGGAATCGCCGTCAACGTCAAGCAAACACAAGTCACATATCACGACTCCATGAATCAAACGACGTACAAGGCCGTGCTGGATCGACAGACCTTTGATCTCGCGTAAACCCTAAGCGACGACTACCACGTGTTTGCTGTCAACGCGCCGATCCGGACGGACGGCCACAACTGTGGGTTCTTCGTGATACTAAGAATCTGGCGAATGGTGGACAAGAGTATCGTGCTGGACGCTATCACGTCCTCCAGTTCGTGCTCATCGGTAGCATTCGCTAACTCTAGCTAAACAACCCAATTTCTTTTGAGGCTAATACATGGTTGCTTATGGACAATACATTGACTCGATGCGTGGCCAAAATCACTTACGTTTACGGTGTGCCTCTCTGCTCATGTATGTCTGCTTGTGGACTGCTCGTCTCTAGTCAGCCATTGCACTCGAAGTCTACACGGTCCAAACCACTGCATCTCACTATGGGATCATCGTGATGAAGGACTGATCGGTGCGAATTACTTGATCTCACTATGTATTTAAAGTACTCGGTAAGTAATTTATTTCGAGACACGGACAATACCTGGATGGGGACAAGGTCAATACATGCAGTCGGCGCATGGACAGGAGCATCGGCCTTATTATATATATTATGCTAATTGCATCCTGTCCAACGTGATAACCAGACCTCTTTAATACAGGAAATCGAGCCGATTTCCTTGCCTTACCTTTTTTAAATCTCAATTTGACATCCGGGATTTTTTGAGAACTCGTTTTAGACGTCTAGGAACCAACCATTACCCCGTACAGCCTCGCCACGGCGTAGAGCCCATCCTGGAGGTGCTCACAAGGTCATTTGCACCTTTGTAAATATGCCAGCACACCTGCAAACCCCATTCCAGCCTGACCACGACCTCCTGTACGGTCTCGAAGTGGCAACGCGGGACGCAGAGACATCTGCGGTGAGTTCTATTGCTCATCAGTTTATACGCTGTAGCGGCATCACTGTCTACTAGCTGTAAGCATCTACAAGACCTCACAACAGTTCTAAGCCAACAAGTTGCCTAACTGCAAGAGTTGGCTGCCGATTTGTCGAGTTAGTCCGGTGTCTGGTCCACACCTCCCTCCCGAATTCTGCAACTAGTATGTGATGATGCGTACGTGGTTCGGGAGACGTACGCAGTGAAGATTGAAGACGCTCGCGCATTCATGGAAGATCGTGGAACATTTGTCATTGATGCACTGTGTGAGCTACCCGCAGATGAAGTGGCTGGATGTGAACGCTCAGTTGCAGGAGTGGGGCTGTTCGATTGCATAACAAAATCGTAGCCACCCGCACAGCGCTAAACACACCCAGCGTGGTGGATCTACCCCAAGTGGTCCCCGATTTACAAGCCAAGACGCGCACCGCCGCCCTGTGTAAATTTGTCAGTCAACACAAGCCGCGCCTCGAACGTGCGGGATGGACACCAGAGCGACTACAGCAAATTGAGACCGACCACCAGGAGTTTGTAGCTGTTGTCCGGAAAGGTGACGTTCTGCGCTCAGCATTTCAGAAGTGTACCGATGGGATGACTAGATTCGCAGCTGGATGGAAGCTGGTAGGTGGCCGCTTTACCACACTTCAACAGTTTTGCGGCGCTCTGGCTACTGTGTTTCCTAACACGGCTGCTGTGGAATCAGACTTCTCCATTTTCGGTTGGGAGAGGAATGAGCGTCGGCAGGCACTGACAGACTTCTCACTGGAAGGCAATCTCCATGCTAAACAGCTTGATGCGCTAGCCTGTCATACTCTAATCATTTCAATCATTTCAGAACAGTTATACTAGTTTCACTATAGTGTGAAGATTTCCTTACCTTTTTTTTGCTGGTATAATCAAGTGAGGCGATGGCCAAGGTATCACGCGTGCTTTTGGCCTGCTGTATCACCACCACGAGGGGAGGCCTTCGTTCAGAAAAAGTGTCACGCGCTGACGTGGGTGAGCTCAGCATCGATGCCGCATACGCGAATGTGCTTCAGCAATCGGAGTAGCTCCTTTGCTCGAGAACGGCTATACGAACTCGACACAATTGTAAATGGCTGGTGTGGCCCATGCTCTTCACTACAGACAACCTTGCTGAGAACAGCATGCCCTTCCTTGCTTTGCAGTGGCACAGTCAGTACCTACCTACCGTAAATGTCACCCTTGCGTTGAAGACGTTTTTGCAATGTCGCTCATCCACCGACGCGAGTGACCAGCCGATACGCAACACAACATCGCCACTCCCTAGCTTCTGTCGTTGCATCCGAGTTGGATTCCAACGTGAATACAGTACCCCCAACTCCATCAATGTTGCGTAACCAGTCGCTTGAAAACTTCAACTTCCTCCTTGCGTTCTGCACACCACGTAAGACCCAAGCGGTACACTGTACCCATCTCTTGTCGGGTTGAACTTGCCTTCGTTCATTTTGGATTCTGCGGCCAGTAGAGTAATCAGCATGCTGAGCCTTTCGCTGCGCTCACTGCGGACGCCGCTCCGGCAGGCGCGCTGGCTCAGCGCCGTGGCCGACGAGGCCTCCTCCATCCCCTCGCCCGCCGCGCGCAAACTGGCCTTCAAGCACGAGCTGCAGCGCGCGCGCCAGCAGGCGCTGGAGGGCGGCGGCGCGTCGCGCGTGGCCAAGCAGCACGACAAGGGCAAACTCACGGCCCGCGAGCGCGTGCAGCTGCTGCTGGACCAGGGCTCGTTCCGCGAGTACGACATGCTCAAGACGCACCGCTGCGCGGACTTTGGCATGGAGAAGCAGCAGTACCCCGGCGACGGCGTCGTGACGGGCCGCGGACTCATCAACGGCCGCCTCACGTTCGTCTTCAGCCAGGACTTCACGGTGCTCGGCGGCAGTCTGTCCGAGACGTACGCCGAGAAGATCGTCAAGATCATGAAGAAGGCCATGGAGCTCGGCGCGCCCGTGATCGGCCTCAACGACTCGGGCGGTGCAAGAATTCAGGAGGGCGTGGCCTCGCTGGCGGGATACGCCGACATTTTCCAGCTGAATGTGATGGCGTCGGGCGTGATCCCGCAGCTCACCATGGTCATGGGACCCTGTGCTGGAGGAGCAGTGTACTCGCCGGCCTTGACGGACTACATCTTCATGTGCCGCGACTCGTCGTACATGTTTGTGACCGGACCCGACGTCGTCAAGACGGTGACCAATGAGGAGGTGACGCAAGAGGAGTTGGGTGGCGCTGGAACGCACACCAAGACGTCTGGCGTGGCTCATTGTGCCTTTGACAACGACGTTGAAGCCATTCGAGAGATGCGCCGGTTCTTCGACTTCTTGCCGCTGAACAACAAGGAGAAGCCGCCGGTCCGCAAGTCGGACGACGACCGTAACCGCCCTGTGCCCACGCTCGAGAGCATCGTGCCGCCGGACCCGAACGTGCCGTACAACATGAAGGACATCATTCATCAGCTCGTCGACTCGTTCGACTTCTTTGAGATCATGCCAGATTACGCTAAGAACATCATCGTCGGCTTCGGCCGGATGGAGGGTCGCGTCGTGGGCGTTCTGGCCAACCAGCCCATGGAGCTTGCTGGATGTCTCGACATCAACTCGTCTGTCAAGGGTGCTCGCTTCGTTCGGTTCTGCGATTCATTCAACATCCCCATTGTGACGCTCGTGGACGTGCCAGGCTTCTTGCCGGGAACGGACCAGGAGTACGGTGGCATTATCCGCCACGGCGCCAAGCTGCTGTACGCGTACGCCGAGGCAACGGTGCCCAAGATCACGATCATCACGCGCAAGGCGTACGGTGGTGCCTACGACGTCATGAGCTCTAAGCACCTCCGCGGCGACATCAACTACGCGTAAGTGCCTTATTTGTTTGCTACTTCTGTAGATGGTGCATTGACTGTTGACACGCTGTTGCTGCTGCTGCACTTGGCCAGGTGGCCGTCAGCTGAGATCGCCGTGATGGGAGCCAAGGGCGCTGTGGAAATTATCTTCCGTGGGCAGAACGTGGAGGAGAACACTGCCGACTACGAGAAGAAGTTCGCCAACCCCATGGTACGCCAGTGTCTCTGCACATTGGGACGTGTCGTTGCTCCTTGAGGCCCATTTTACATAGCGCTGACGCCACTTTTTCTCATGCAATTTTCCCCGGCTCAGGTCGCCGCTCAGCGCGGCTTCGTGGACGACATCATCGAGCCCGTGGCCACTCGCCGCCACATCTGCGAGGACCTGACGTGCTGGAGACGAAGGACGTCAAGAACCCGTGGAAGAAGCACGGCAACATCCCCTTTAATCGCATTCAGTACCGCTAGGAAGAGGATGGTGCAGTGTTGCATACTGTACCTCCCTTCGCATACCCCGTGTAACTCCACTTCAAGCACATCGTTTTCTTCGAGTCAAATCCACCTTCAAAACCTAATACCTGCCTTCACTTCACCCCGATCTTGTCATTTCCGCATTTGCGTCGTCGAGCTCAAGTGACCATCACTCTGCATTCCGCACTCATGGCGCCGATCACACTGTCGCCTCGCACCCCCAAGACCGTGGGCGCTTTCTTGCAGTTCATCAACAAGAGCCCATCGCCCTTCCACGCTGTCCACGAGTCGGTGCAGGCGCTTGCGGCCGCCGGCTTCCAGCAGCTGCGCGAAGAGGACTCGTGGACGGACGCCGTGCAGCCCAACGGCAAGTACTTCGTGACGCGCAACCAGTCGGCCATCGTGGCCTCGCCGTGGCGGTAGGTACCAGCGCGGCAACGGCTTCCACATCATTGGCGCGCACACGGACAGTCCGTGCCTCAAGGTCAAGCCCGTGTCCAACATCGAGAGCGCCGGCTACCTGCAGGTGGGCGTGGAGACGTACGGCGGCGGCCTCTTCCACACGTGGTTCGACCGGGACCTGGGCTTGGCCGCCGCGTCATCGTGCGCGAGAGCGACGCCAACTTCCAGTCAAGCTGCTGCTCGTGGACCGCCCCATCATGCGCATCCCGACGCTCGCCATCCACCTGGACCGCGACGTGGCCAACGGCTTCAGCTTCAACAAGGAGACGCAGCTGCGCCCCGTCATCGCGACTGCCGCGCGTGCGCAGCTGGAGGCTACGATGGACGATAAGGACAAGCCCAAGTCCAAGCACGCGTCGGTGCTGCTGCAACTCATCGCCAAGGAGCTGAACGTCAAGATCGACCAGATCTGCGACTTTGAGCTCTGTCTGTTCGACACCCAGGGAGCCAATGTTGGCGGCGTGCTGGAGGAGTTCATTTTCTCGCCGCGCCTGGACAACTTGTGCTGCTCGTGGCTTGCCACGCAGTCGCTAATCCAGTCGCTGGACTCCCTGGCGAACGATGAGAACGTCCGTGTAGCGGCGCTGTTTGACAACGAAGAGGTCGGTTCGCAGTCGCTGATGGGCGCAGGCTCGAACTTCATGCAGTCGATTGCTGAGCGCGTGGCGCAGGGCGAGTTGACCGGCCCCGCTGTTCGCAAGTCCTTCCTGGTGTCGGCGGATATGGCCCACGGCGTGCACCCGAACTACTCGGAAAAGCACGAGCAGAACCACCGTCCGGCGCTGCACGCTGGTCCCGTGATCAAGTACAACGCCAATGAGCGTTATGCCACGTGCGGCACTTCGGCCTTCCTGATGAAGGAACTTGCTCGTCGTCACAATTTGGACGTGCAAGAGTTTGTCGTGCGACAGGATACGGGCTGTGGCTCCACCATCGGTCCTATCATATCGACGCGCACGGGCATTCGTACGCTTGATGTGGGACTCGCCCAGCTGAGCATGCACAGCATCCGTGAGATGTGCGGCACGGAGGACCTGGTCAAGACTCTGGACTGGTTTACGGCTTTCTACTCGGAATTCTCGACTGTCGACAAGGCCCTGAGGACTGACTAAGTGCACGCACGTGTGTAGCAGCAAGGAACACGAGTGCATGGATCTGTGGCGGTGCGTGAGATCAATGGTCCGTATGATCTCGCCGTAGCTGGGATGATGAAAAAAGCAAGACAAAGCGAAACAAATGGGTATGATCAACAATGGTTGAAGACGTGCTTTAAAATGTGAACTATGCTAACCTGACTCAGTCCTCGAACGTGTAATACTCCCACGGCTCGAACGGGTCTTCCCAGTCCTCGATGTCACCAGCATGGTACTTCTTCATCTCTTCATCCGTTAGCAAGCAGGCGTCTAAAGCTCCGCGAATCCGTGCAATTTCGTCTTCCTCCTGGGAGAATCGACCGATGAACACAAGTTCCTGGCCGCGGTCGCCGTGCTCTCGAGCCATCAAATCGGAATAGTTTGGCAGCTCCTTCATGGTGCGCGTACGCTCCTCCTCGGGTAGTGCTGCAATCCACATGCCACCATTTGCCAGGGTGCAATACAGACCAGCTTGCGACCACGTGCCGTAGTTGTAGCTGCGAGTGCCGAGCCAGAAGACACCCTTGCTGCGCAGGAGGTTCTTGAAAAGTCCGTTCTGCTTGGTTTCGAGTCGCTTGGCAATTTCTTGCCCATCGAGCGGCTCGCCGTCCTCCATTTCTTGGTCGGCCTCTTCACTTGCGGGTTCTTCTTCCTTGTCCTCCTCTTCGTGATCATGGTCGTGACCGTCGTCTTCGACGTCATCAGACGGGAACGGTGGTAGCGATGGCGCCTCGACAATGACGAACTCGTCCTGGATGATACCTGTCAACCGTGCCGGGTGGAACGGACGAGATGCCTTGTACAGGAACGAACCGATGCCGTACTCGACCGTCTCGGGCGTGTGCGGAACCGTGAGCGACTCGAGCCAACCGGTCTGTTGCGACGCACGCTCGAATGAAAAGAACTTCGTGCCGAGGATCATTTCGGGCTTCACTTTGCCCTTGACGGTGCGCTCGATTTTGGCGTAGGAATTCAGGCGGCGCAGCACCTTCTCGATGGCCTCAACATCCTTGGAAGGCACCAAGTCGGTCTTGTTCAGCAGGATCACGTCCGCGAACTCGATCTGGTCTATCAGCAGGTCCGTAATCGTTCGTGTATCACCCTCAGGGAGCTGAGTACGATGCTCTTCAATGTCCGCAAGCATGCGTGGGTCATCAAAGACATGAAAGAATGTGGCCGCGTCGACGACGGTCACGCAGGTGTCCAAATGCGCGATGTCGCGCAATAGCGGCAGCGTCTCGCCGTTCCGCACCAGCAGTTCGTCAAGCTGCACACTTGGAATTCCACTCGACTTCTCCGACGGAGACGCAGGAGTCGAGCTAGTGGTGGTCTCACCTGCCGATGAGGTGCTGGAGTCGGTACGTGACTTCTTCGCACTGCTCGGAGACATTGTCGGATCGGCTTTGCCCAAAACTTGCTCTTCGACACCTTCGGGTAGCTCAAACACGAAGGTCTCGGCCACCTGCATGGGCTCACTGATACCGGAGCTTTCAATCACGATGTAGTCGACCTCGCCCTGCTGCGCAATTCGAGCGATCTGCTCCAGCAAGTCGACACGCAGTGTGCAGCAAATGCATCCGTTCTCAAGTCGCACGAGCTGCTCCTCGCGTTGCAGCACACCCGCAGAAGCTACAAGGTTGGCGTCAATGTTGAGCTCGCCCATGTCGTTGACAATCACAGCTACACGCAGTGCGTGGTCCTTGTTCTTCAGAATGTGCTGCAGCAAGGTGGTCTTGCCACTACCCAAGAAACCCGATAGCAGTGTCACTGGGATATGGGTGCTGCTCTTCTTGCCGACCTCGTCCACAGATAGCGGTCGCTTGGTAGTCGGAGAGTCCGCAGCAGCAGGAGCCATTGTCGTGGTAAGTATGGCGAATGGACTAGTGGTGTGATGCCAAGACGGAGGATTTAGAAATGAGGACCGAACGGAACTGCACAACGAAGCAGCCAGAAGCAGCGAAGCTGTTCCGAGTGAGGCGAATGAATGGTGTGAGCGCTACGGTCATACAGAATGAAAGATGGAGTTTTCGCCGTCGGCTAAGGATATCGTTGCGATGTGGTGGGGACTCCACGTTGAAGCGATTCTGGTGGTCTCGTCGGACAAATGCCGTCGGATAAACGTCGTCGGAGAATTGTTTTGTCCGACGACGATTGCTTTGCAAATCAATATTGCACGTGGCCATCAAAAATGCTCATGTGATGAAATGCTGTTGCATCATTAATAGTGGTAGAACAAAAAGGTTAAGGAATTCATTTCACTGTTAGCTGTTGCTACTATTGTTTCTAGTCCCATAAGTCAGGTTGTTCTGAGAGTTTGTTGGCGATGCTCTCTCATCAAGAATACAACCGCACTCGTCCACAGTTCCCGTGTTGCTTCTGAATCAGCCTCCAGGTCGAGTCTTCGGTCCTCAGCGACAACGGAAAAACATCGACCAAGAGCTTTCTCTGCAATCAGGAACAGCAAAACAAAAAATGAGCCCCTGGGACCTGCAAAAATGATGGTGCAAGCAGCAAACTTACCGTCAGATAAATGCTTCATGAAGGCGTATCGTGTGCGGGTGGAGTTGCCTGGCAAGACGGAAATCATGGATGCTGTCGAAATGCTGTCTTTGGTGAGGTTGCTCTTCTTGTTGAGTGGTCGCCAGTAAATCGCATCAAATTCCTTTGAGCACCATACGAAGCGTCGATGAGGATTTCCCCACTGCCCGTACTTCTTAAATACTCCACCTTTCAGTAAAATACTCTCAAAAGACTTTCTCGTCGTCTTGGCGACGAGACAGTGATTTTCCGGGTGAAGATGACGGTGACATTGAAGCACCAGAAGTCCGCTGCAATGTTGGACTTCGTGGAGGTGACCCCGGTTTATCTTCGCTCGGTAGGGTCGCATCTCTTATGTCGATCGCAGGAACGTCAAGTGGCGGAATGATGTTTGGCTTCCCTCCAGGTGTTCCCGCATTTTCGGGAACGGTAGATGAAGAATCGACAAAATTCTCCTCCTCGAGCACAGCATTCAATGTGTTGTCGGTGACAGAGGTATCACGAACTGTGCTATTCAAGCCCGGAACTTTTGGGTCGAATGAATCAGCAGGAGCTTTGACTCTTTGCAATACATTAACGCCAACATTTTGATCATTTGCGGCAATGGCGTTGCGAAGGAATGCATTACGCACAAGCCGATCAAGAGCCTCACGACCACGGCCACTTCCACTGGGCACGCTTTTATCATTAAAAAGCGCTGATGATGAAAATGGTGCTGAGAAACCCGACGTGATGAACACGACACAAATGGAGCTCCCGTACTACACACGATAGCCTCAGTTCCTGTAAACGGGGCTGGCACACCAGTAGAGGCCATCTTTGCATCCGGAGATGCCGGGTATCCGTTCAAGTTATCCCCTGAGATATAATCTGGCGAACCTTCATATCGCCACATGTCGAGAAACTTGTTATTAAACGCGACACTACCCGAGTAGAACTTCGTGGCATGCATGGAAGTGGAGCCATGGTTCTTGAGGATCTCTAGCACTCTTGATCGCGTCAGCCCACGACTGAGGTGATGAAACACTCCTTTCACGCAGTGTATCGTCTTGCGATTATTTGTCTTCGTAAAAGCCGTGAGCCCAGTGCGTCCGAGCGCATCTAGAAAAGCCGACACGCCCATGCACATGCGCCCCACTTGATTTTGAGGGAACGAATATGCCACCACCCCCTCGACATTTTCAAGAATTCGCTGGATCGATGCTATCGCAGGATTGCCACCATTCCCAATGCCTGTTGAGCTCGACAGGCTATCAATCGTCTGTATGGTTGCCTCGCTGCAATCGGGTACTTGGACTTTGTTCAGCCCTACACCTGATGCCTCGAAAAGAGCTCCATGGAAGGGAGGGCTCGAACAGGCTGCAAGAAACACGTGAGCAGATTCAACACTTGACACTTGCAGATTTGCAAAGCTGAAATCGTTGACGAACTTCTGATAGTCAGCATACGACATGTAGAACTCCTTGACACTCGATGCGTTCATGACATAGCTTTTGGCATAGAACATGAACATTTCCAGCAATGGCTCAAGGAACTTGGACATGAAAGACACGATCTCGGGCCTTCGCAGACGCTGAGTATGCAACTGCCAAGTATGAGTTGGCCACCGAGATGCTAATGGCAGGATATGGTCCACGACCAAGCGCTGAAACAACACATCCTCCTCCTCGCTGTCACACAAGAGCTTGCTGCTGGTGGTGCTTGCTCGATTTCCCTTCGTATGGGCAGCTCTGGCCACTTTCACCAGTGCATTAAGAAATTCCTCATAGTTCATCTTGCCTGACGTCTGCAGCTTCCCTTTGGTCTCTGAAGTGTAGATGATATCAACCATTGCCGGCGTCAAGTGGCCACCGAATACCCGCGAGTCACGTAGCAGCTTGTTAAACTGATGAGCCTTCAAACACTCGAGCTCCATGCTGTCTCCGTTGACGCAGTAAAACGTGAAGATTCGCCATAGCTCTTCCACCGGGTTTATGGAGGCAGTAGAAGCCGTTGTAGCAGCTTTGTCGGAGCTCGATTCAGGAGCAGAGAAGCACTGATCAGTGGCAGATTGTATCCGCTGTAGTGAGAAGGGAAGTTGAAAATGGCATGGTTCGTGCCAATCCTGTTGGCTGAGATAACGGTAGCGCTAAAGCCGATGCTGAAAATGAACGACGCGTGCCTGACCGCTTGCCTCCTCCAACTGTTGCTGCACTGATGGCATCTTTCAAGCTGACGCTACCCAGACCCTTGGACACAAGAGTGCCTCCTTTGTATTCCAGAATGATCCGCTTGTTGCGAAGGTCTTCCACACTCATCAACGAGAGAATCTTCGCCTGCTCCGGCCACAAACAACCCTCGCCGTCTGCTAGGGCCACCTCCCCAGCGGGGATATTCCAATACCGAGCAGAATCACGTCGAAGCTGCTGAAATGTATAGTCTTCCGAGACCCATACGTGAAATTCCTCTCCAGACGCCGTACTAACGCAAACCTTCTCAGATGAACTGGATGAAGTGTTCATCGTCACATTCGTGGTCACAGCACCTGTAGCGTTTGGCCGTCGCGGCGACAATACCGGGGACGGTGCGCCCCGACGGAGCTCACGAATACGCACCATCGGATAGAAGTACGCAATTTTCTGAGTGCCCTCTTGCCGAGCACTGACAGGTGCTCCATCATCCAGAACAAATTGGAACTCTGCTGGTGCGTCCTCAACGTTCTCCCAAATCAGCGAGCGAGCCTCAAGCAATGTCATACCATCATGGACGTCGATGAAGCCGATGACACCCTTGCGGTCAAGCGCAACTCGAATGACATCAGTCACGTGGCGTTTGTGCGTACGCCCGAACGCCTCAGGCGACATCATCCTGCAACAGCAGCAAGTATGACAACACTTCGGTGCTAAACGCTACCGATGACCAGCAGGCAAAAACACAGTCAAGGCACTCGGAGCCTTCGAAATCTGGCCATTAAACGAAGTACCAAAACGCCTCGCAGTCCATGAGGATGAAGCAGATCCAGTAGCCCTAAAAATACGAACCTCATCATACTCCCACCTCGTGAAAATAGCGCCTTCCTTCACCTGCAAGCAACAAGCATCCGGGACCGATGAGATTGCGCGTACGTGGCTCAGTTTTTCTTAGCACAACAGGGTACATATATGCGTGTTAGTCGCTGATAGCTGCTGCGTCTGTTTTCGTTCGTAGTTGAAGTTCCTCGCACTGTTGGTTAGCTCCAAACTTTGAGCGATAAGATCTTATTCCTCCTTTTCCGTCGTCGCCGTTGCCGACGGATACAGGATCAGCTCACTGTCGTTGTCCAGCGGCTTGAAGAATGCGGCGACCTCATTGGCCGTAATCTTGATGATATCGCGCTTGTTCCACTTCGGGTTGCGATCCTTGTCGATCACCACCGAGCGCACACCCTCGAAAAAGTCCGGGTTCTCCATCATACGCGTAGCCATGCGGTACTCCATCTGGAAGCACTCAGCGCACGTCTTCACGGCACCCTGTCGCATCTGCTCCAGTGTCACCTTCAGGCTGAGCGGAGACATCTTCTTGAGCGTCTCCAGCGTCTCCTTCGACCACTCCGTGTTCAGTTTCTAAATAGCATCGTATACAACACATCACTACGTTAACTACTGTTCAATGTACATGTAGCGCAAAATGTTCAGGTATTTGTTAGGAAAATAGTCCCTATTACCCACCTCCAGGCGCTCGAAGATGCCCTCCACTGTGTCCTTCTCGTTCAAAGCGCCGAATACAGCCTCAACCGTCTCCAGGTACTCTAGTTCCCATAAAAATACACCATACAAATGTTAGCAAATCCACCTTCAAGCTCCACACCCTCCACAATCTCCGCCCTCAACTTACCAGGGTCAATCTCCTGGAAGGCCTCGTCCGTCTCGAGCTCCTCCAGGGCCTCATGGATAATCTCATCGCGCTCCTCCTGGGGCACGTGCGCCTCGAACTCCAGTCCGGTCAGGTGGTTCACCAGCGTCTCGTACTCGCTGGTCTCCAAATAGTGCGTGGCGAGCCCCAGCCCAATGACCTCCTTGCCCTTCAACCGCTCGCCAGTGAGCGCCAGGTACGTTCCCAGCCCCTGTCCCTTGAGCGCCTGCGACTTGGCCACGTCGGCCTCGTACTGCTCGCCCTCAAGGAGACGGCGTCCGAGCCGCGGCAGCAGGTACGACGCGCCCACGTCCGGGAAGAAGCCGATGGCCGTCTCGGGCATAGCGAACACCGTCTTCTCCGTAGCCACCACGAACTTGCCGTGCATAGAAAGCCCCACGCCGCCGCCCATGGTGACGCCGTTCAGGAAGGAGATGATGGGCTTCTCGGTGGTCGCCAGCAGGTAGTTGAGGCGGTACTCGTGGCGGAAAAGTCGAGCGCCACGTGCCGCGTGGCCGGGTCCTTGCCCGTGTCCGCCAGCATGCGGATGTCGCCGCCGGCGCAGAAGGCCTTGCCACCGAGGCCTGAGAAGACCACGGCGTTCACGGTCTCGTTGGCCTCGATCTTGTGCAGGCGCTGCGTCAGGTGCTGCGCCATGGGCAGCGTAAGCGCGTTGAGCTTCTCCGGCCGGTTGAACTGCACGGTGCGCACGCCTGTGTCCTGGCCGTACACGATGTCCGTGAACGCCGGCGCCTTGGTGGCGAACGCGGCGCTCGTCTGGCGCACAGGCCGCTGCAGCAGCCGCAGTCGCATCCCCAACACGCGCTGCATATTCCCTCGCTCTCACTTCACCGGAAAGATCAATACTGGGGGACACAACGTGTGGTGCATGCCTTTCGCGGCGTGGATTGGTGGAAATGCGGAAACGCCTTTCCACCAATCCGAGAGAAGAGTGTGGTCGAGACCATCACTCTGGCCATTCCGCACGCAGGCGACGTAATGGAGGCGCGCGAGGACGACGTGGAGGTGGAGCTGGCGTGGAAGGCGGCGCTGGAGGACGACGCCTTCGCCAAACTTAGTGAGGCGGACCTGGGCTACGCGGCGCACGCGCCCATGGCCACGTCGAACGTCACCATGGGGCTGGTGCCCAGCCAGCGAGCCGAAGAAGACGCGCAGACCGCACGGGCGGCCCAGCACGCGCCTCCGCCGCGAGCGAAGCGCAAGAACTTCAGCAAGCAGCTACAGCTGCTGAGTCTGCAGCGCTATGTGCAGTACACGAGGGAGCTGGGGCGGCTGCCAGACAAGCACGAGACGCAGAGCTTGCTGCAGCAGAGCTACGTGCAGTTCCTGAAGGGTGGAGGCGCCCCGGAGGAGCCGCGCCTGACGCCGCAGGAGTTCCTGAAGCTGATTCGCAATCGGCGCCGAGAAATCAACGCCAGGGCGCAGAAACCAGCCAAGAAAGAGGACCAAGCGAGCTCGAGGAGGACGGCGCTGACGCCTGCGAGACGGAAATTGGAGGAGGAACAGGCCAAGATCAGGGAGCTCATTGAGGTCATTGACCGCACCAGAGAGCAGGCCGGACTCATCCCGGAGCAGCAGCAACGACGCCTGAAGTCGCAGCGGAATGGGCAGTCGCAACAGCCTCATCAGCAGGTGGAGGTGGCGATGATGGAGGGTCTACCGCCGCTTCCGTTGGACCCAGTGGAGCAAATGGAGGCAATTCTGCAGATCCATCAGGAGACGAGAGAGGTGCAACGAGAAATTGCGGTGAGACTTCGAGCGATTAGTCGAGTCATCAACCAACATGAGGGCCATGGAGAGATGGAAGAACCGTCCAGTGCCAGTGTGTGAAGTGATACGTCGTGCAAGAGGGGATTAAATTAAAGCTCATGGGAACGCATTGCCTATCTAAGGTATAGCTGCAGCTTGGAAGGGACAATGGTGCGGATGTGACGAATGCCAAACACGCTGCAGTTTAGAAGCCGACAAAGTATTCGTCGCCTTGGCCGTCGAATGACCGATCCTTGGATCGGTTGCCGATTTCGCCTTCAAAGAGAGAGATGTCATACTTGCTGTTCAGTGGCGGCAGGTAAGGAGGTTCCAGCGACATGCTGTACAGCTTATCCCACTCAATCTTGCTAAACCACGGGTGCTGCCGCAATTCCTGGTCACCGTTGATACCCACACCGATACGCTTGGCGGGGTCACCCTGAAGCAGTCGGCGAACGAGATCGCAAGCGTGCGGGCAGTTCTCCTGAAGGTGGAACGGGAAATCGACCGAGTTTGCTCCTGTCCTGATCATGGCGATGTTGCGAAATAGCTGAGTCGTATCGCCGTCACCGGTGCCGAACGGTGTATATCCCACCAGCATCTCGTAGATCAAGATGCCAAGCGCCCCTACAAAACGATACTGTTAGCCTGGCTGAATGACAGATAAATACCAAGACAGCGACACGTACAATAGTCGACGGCGAGGTCGTGGCCTGTGTTGAGAACAAACTCTGGTGCGAGATACTCGAGCGTGCCGCACAGAGTGAATGTCCGCGAGTGGAGCTCTTCGACGCCATCGCTGTTTACAACGGTGAAAGGGATTTTCTTTGCGAAGCCGAAGTCAACGAATTTCAGATATCCTTCGCGACTGATAAGTAAGTTCTCAGGCTTGAGGTCTCGGTATGCGTAGTCGAAACGGTGCATGTGTTGCAGACCGAGCACTGCGTTTGCTGAGTAGAAACGAACGGAAGACTCGTCTACGGTCTCGATGAACTCCTCGTTGTGAAGCAGCGTAAAAAGTTCTCCACCCTGCACCAACTCCATCAGCATGTACAAATTGTTTGCATCCTGTTGCAGATATCCGGAAATGACAATTTCGTTAGTTGGAATGCTTCGGTTAGATTGACGTTGTAATCTGCGACTTACTTGGTATGTGGCATACAAGTCAACAATGAAAGGGTGCCTCGGAAGTGTCATGAGGACTTGTTTCTCCCGCATGACTTGAACCTGCTGATCAGAATCGATGATGTGGGATTTTGCCATGATCTTAAGAGCCATGGGCTGTTCTTGTTCACCGTCCACCAGAGCGTGGACCATGACCACCTTGCCAAATGAGCCTTCACCAAGTACACCGGCCTACACAAGGGGAGTATGAAATCCTTCAGATTCATCAACGCAAGGTGTAGACGTTCAAAAAGGTTACGATGGTGATTTACCACTTGGATGTCGTCGAGAGTGAGAGTGCAGCTTTTAATTCGTCCTTGCTCGACTCCCAAGTTTACGCGCTACAAGAACGACAAGATACCGAGCTGTTAGACCGCCTCATTCAACAACGACATTAGGAGTGAAGAGTGAAGAATGTTACCTGTGTGAACTGCCGAGAGCCTGAGCGCGCAAGTGAGGAGACCTTAAGCCTTTGGCATTGTGAGCGACCCGCGGAGACGACAGTCGATGTGTACTTGTCCGCTTGCTCGAAGACTTCGCCTCCGAAGGTATCGTTAGCCTTGAGCAGAAATTCTTCGGTCACGAGGTTGTTGGCTCCGTCTTGGCGTTTTTAATAAGCTTGACACACCCGGACTTCACGATATAAAATGCCACAGCGGTGTCGCCCTGGCGAAAATACATTGGGCATCTTGAAATGCTTTGATTTCGAGCTGGGAGACCGCATAATCAAGAGCCTCTGGAGATTTGGTGGCAAATGCTGGAATCGTGCGCAAAATGCGAATTCGGCTATTGCGGTCGAGTACATCCGTAAGTGGACCCAGCATCATGTCGAACTCCTGTCGCTCGAGACTCAAACACTTGACATCTCCCTTTGCAAAAATGCTGGCATTACGCGGCATATCGCTGAGCAGCGCCATTTCGCCGAAATAGTCGCCTGGTCCAAAGACAGCAAGCTCAGTGTTGCCTTTAGTGCCGTCGAAGGGCTTAAAACCACGAGGCCCTTCCATCTGACACGACACTTGACCTTCTTCCACGATGAAAAAGGTGTCGCCTACATCTCCTTGGTTGATGATCATCTCGTTGTCCGTGAACATCACCGCCTTCAGGACACCAGCAAGTTGGGCCAGCTGCCTTTCGGATAGACTCGCGAGGATTTCGACTTGTCGCAACCACTTCGCGCGTTTCACAAGCGAGTCACTGGAAGACCGAGCCTGCACCATGCGAAACTCATCACGGTCCAGTGTCCAGAGCACCGAATTCGTTGCAGCCCGCACAGTTGCCGCACGAGGAGCTAGTAGACCAGAATTCCGCGAGTGAGCACATCAATTTTGGTTTGGTAAGGCATGATCAAGACTTACCATCGTAGATGAGAGCTAGCTCGCCGAAGTGGTCACCTGGCTTCAGATAGCCGAGGACCGCCGTGTTGACAATGACCTCAAGTGAACCTGTTTGCACGACGTAAAACTGATCGCCGAGGTCTCCCTGCTTGATTACGTTTTGCTCCGCTTCGACTTTTAATCTTTTCATGAGGAAAAGCAAGCGATCGAGCTCTTCGTCGCTCGAGTCCGAAAAAGAACGCTTTGCAGCGCATGCTTGAGCATGGCAGCACACTCGGGTGTTTTGGACTCGGATTGACGTTTGGCATCACATCCTTAGTCACGTCCTGAAAAAAATTGTAGGCAAATGTCAGTAATCGAGCCAGTCGAGTATTTCAACACGACATTTGCAGCACGTACAAGGCCCTTGGAGTAAACGACTTCACGTTTTTGCGGTGCGGGTCAGATGCGCGCCGATACAGCCCACGTCCGCTGGGTGGTGTCAACTTTGCATTGGGGTCAGGTGGGGTGTACGCTGACGAGCAGATCTGTTTCATCCGCTCGAAGATAACTTCATTTCCGAGATCTCCTTGCGCCATTTGAACGTATTCCAGCTGGATAAGGAGAACATTGCAAGCTCCGCAGCAGACCGTGGTGATAGGTCATCAAGGTCCTGCTGCGGTGATATCGAAGCCCCCGCACCCATGGTAAACTGTCCGATGCGAGTTATCTTAGTTGAAACGAAGCGCGTTGAAAAAAATGTGGGGTTCCTTCCTTGCGGCTAACTTTGAAATGATCTCCACAGAACCAAGTGGACGCGGCTTCAATCAGCAGATGAATTTGGACGAAGTCTTGTCGCGAGAGCGCTTAAGTCTTTATTTGGCTATCATCGGTAAGGTGCGAGGTACAAGTTGCTCAGGTCACGTGGATTGCTTGTTGACACAAGTATTTATAGGCGTCATCCTCGAGCATGACACGTTGCAAAACGTACTGTACTACCATAACTTGAGCCGATAAGAATTCATGTACGTGTCTGCGCGCAGATACACACATGAATTCTGCAGCGCATACCTGAAATGCAGGGTGCACTATAAATACTGAGACAAGACAAGCGCTCACGTATCGTCGATATATATGTTTCCCTGCTGCTGGAATGACAACTGCGGGCAGGACGTGGTCTGGAAAAAGAGATTCCCGGGAACGACAGTTTTCTAATTGCCTAGTCATAAACTTCCGGTGGATGGATGCCATCACGTCCATGACACTTTTACAGAATCTGTCTATGGTAACGCATGAAGAGACTGGCATCGCAATACCAACACCACACTCCAAATGATGTAGATACTGTAGGCCACGAGAGGAGTGAGATCAATGGCTACATTGAAGTGACTCGGAGCAAATTCAACAAGCTGGTCCCAAAGGCATTCGTAATCATGACACGGGGGCGAGAACCTCTCCACCACAACGTTCACTACAGCAAACGGAAGAAGCAGCTTTATATTATTTAAAAAAGAAGTCACGGGGACGCAGTAGAAAGCAAATCAAAAACCTAAAGCTCCACTTTGGCTTCCCGAGCGCGCTAGTCGTGTGGTAGATACAAACAAGGACCTCGAAGACACGCAATAGAGACGCCTCGCAACTTGCAACCCGAAGCTGCAGACCAACATAGCCGCCTCTTGTCCTGCACGGCGCTTCTGCTCTATGCGATGTGATGGAGATTACACGAAGCCCGCTCGGACCTGACGTTCAATCTGACCGATATCGGAGCATGTGATCCTGCAGTCTGTCTGTACGGCTATATGCCTGCGGTCGCATTCTCGTGCTGATTTTTACTTTAAGCCCACGTAGCTTAAATCCAGTCACCTTCACTGTCGTCGCTGTCGTACTCGTCGTCGCTGTCAAAGAACGTGGAGCTAGACGAGTTCTGTGTAGCCGTTACTGCCGTGTCATTGTTTCCCGCGGTCGGTCTTGCCACTGGTGCAGAGCCATCCGGGAAAGAATTCGAATGCTGGTACGACTCGGACGAGAACTGCGACGACAAGCCCGATGAAATGTACGAGTCGTCTAAGGACGAGGACGAGCGCTTCTCGTAAACAGTACGTCTTTGCGGTGCTTCCGCCACCACAGACCCCTGGGCTTAGATGGTACCGACGCCAGCGAGTGTCGCATGGGAACTCCTCCATTCCCACTGTTGCCAAACTGCTGCATGCGTTGCTGCTGCTGGTACTGCATTTTCATCCTGGTAGGAGAAGGTCCGCCCACCGACGACGCCCGGAACGAATTTCTTGCCGCAATGGACTGGCGCACGTTGTTCTGCTCCTCATTTGCCGCTTCAATCGCGTCACTCAGCTTGCAAAGCCAGACCTCCATGTCTCCGCTGTTCCTCGCTGACACTCGCAGCACTCGTCCGTTATCGAACGTGATGTCCAGTCCATTGGTCACCGTGCCGTTCACCTCCACGGCCCGCACGTGTCCGTACCCCTTGGCCGCTGCTCCCGTGTCCTCCGAGTTAAAGTACGACAGCGCGTTGCCTCGCAGCACAAAGTAGCGTCGCTTCCAGCTCTTGACCCGGGCCCCCTCCTTCTTCAGCCAGCCCGAGTGCGTCACCTGCTCGGAGCCGTCCTCGCTCAACGGCAAGCTCTCCAGCCTGTCCAGCAGCTCCAGCTCCTCGTCCAGATCGACAGTGACCGTGCCCGCGGGACCTCCTTTGCTCGCATTGCTCGACAGCGTGGAGAAGCGGTCCGGCGGCGCCGCGAACTGCTGCGGAGCCGCCGCCGTGGCGTCCAGGATCATGTTGTACCAGGCGCTCGTGGCCTCCGCCGACGCCGTGTACAGCTTGAGCACGCGGCCGCCTCGGCCGTGCACCAGCAGGCCGTTCTGGATGTCTGTGCTGAGCTCCACCGTAATCACCTGGAAACTGCCCTTAGCCTTCACCGTCGGGTCCACCTTGGCCGTGTCGTAGTACGTGAGCTGCCGCCCACGCAGCACCATGAAGCGCTTCTTCCAGTTCTTGATTAGCGAGCCCTGTTTGTACACCCAGCCGGCGTACTGGCCGTCGAATGCCATGGTGTTGAGTCCGATGATTGCTGAAGAAGTAGTGGTGGATAAAACTGATGGAGCTTTTCGGAAAGACGTTCAGAGTGACTGGTATGAGACGAATGAACCTCTTGCTAAAGCTCGTGGAAAGGGGGAATGAAGCTCTTGGCGCTGGCGACTTGGGCGACGGAGTCCCCTCCCGCTTTGTCACTTCTTTTTCTACCCGTGAGCAGCATTTGAAATTTGTATACTCCAATCCTGGGCAGCAGCCAATCAGAGGAGAAGACGAGGCTGGAGACGATTTTTGTCGAACAGTATACGGACGCCGATTTGAGCACGACTGGGACATCTCACTTTAATACATGATGTATCATAAAGTAGAACCAAGGTCAAATTGGCAGATGTCAAGCACATGTGGACTGGAGCGTAAGAAGCTGATGGAAGCACCGGATGGTGGAGAAATCTGCTGGGAAAAGAATGCGCCCAGAGAGACATTATTATAAAATTCCAAATATATAAAACTTAAGAGAGGGTAAACAAAAATTGTCTATACGTTTATTTCGCGTGGGTTGCATCACAAATCATAGTCACTAAAGCGCGGGATTCGTATATCTTGCGACTGCTGCCCGGGACCAGTATACGAAAATCCATCGTGCCGAAAAAGTCGAGAATCCTGCAACTTGTGCCGTTTTCGCCAGCTGTTTGACAGGCAGCAACAGCCACATTTAAGCATTCTACTCGCCACGTACACATATACATACACCTTCAACGACCCATACTCAAACCAACACATAGGGCAATGACAAATGGCGCTCGACGCCAACCCTGTTCAGCTAGCAAAAAGCAACAAGTTTATATAAATTGAAGATGGGTTAGCGAGGTGTGTTTCACGAAATCCGTCGCCGCGCTTACATGACAATGCAGCAGCAGCCCTTGACGTCGGGCGCGTCCGACTTGCTGGACGGTCGCATGAGCACCGTGTTCTCCTTGATCATGGCTTCCTTGCGCTCCTCCTCCAATTCCTCCTGCAGCAGCTTCTCAGCCAGTCGCATGCGGCGGATCGTGGTCGTGCCGGGAGCCTGCGGCGAGTACGGTTTCTCTCCATTGTCCTCGCTCTCCCGTTCCGCCACCTCAATGAAGCTCGCCGTATTATCAGGCGCCGTCTCCACCACAATGTGACGTCTGAAGCTGCTGGCCGGATACATCTCGGGCATCTCGGGGGCGTCGTCGTTATCTTTAAACTTGCCGTCCTCCTCCTCCTGCTTCGTCTCCGTATTGCCAGGATACGGCGGCGGAGCCTTCTCCACCACGGACCCGAAGAGTGAGCTCGCCTCCTCGTCCGTGACTGTGCTGGCAGAGACCCTGGCTTCGGCCTCTGCCTGTCGTTTGGCAAACTCAATCTCCCTCGATTTCCGGGGTCCTCACTCGTCTCGGACGCGCGGCCCTGACTCTTCCTCTGCTCCTGAGCGTACAGCAAGCCGCGTCTCAGCGCCTTGTGCCAGTCGTCAATGTCCATTTCGGATTTGCCGCCCACCCTCATCTCGCGTCCACCTTCAAAGGTGATGGACAAGGTGAAAGGTCTCGTGGGGTCCCTCCTAGCTCCGATGACTCTGCCACCGCCGAGTCGCTCGGCCCCCATGGTGGCCGAGTACGTGAGCTGCGAGCCACTCAACACAAAGTATCTTTTCTTCCAGGTACGGAAGTGCTGGCCTTCTTTCTCCAGCCAACCGACTCTTTGCTTCGAGTCATCTGGGACGTTTTGCAGTCGGCAGAACTGCGAAATAGCCTCGTAGCATTTGTCACACTCGGCTTTAGTGTCCGTGAAAATCTTGAGTTGACGTCCCTCTGTGCCGTGGATCAGCAGGCCGTTCGTGATGTCCGGCAGGCGCTCGATGTGCGCGGCCGTCATGGCGCCCAGCAGCTGCGCGTGGTTCTCCTCGTCTGTGTTCTTGTAGTAGGCCAACTCGGCGCGTTTGCAGACGAGAAAACGTTTTTTCCACGACCGGACCAGACTGCCCTCTTTAAACACCCAGCCGGCGAACGTCACCGGGTCGTCTCGCCCCATAGTAGAGTGGGCTCCGTTCTGCCGGGCAGTTGGATACTTGCTTTGTGAGCGAAAGTGTGGCTTGGTTTTTGGCGTGGGAAATCAGGTGTAAAAGAAGCCGTTCGAATACAGCGCGGACATAGTGAGATGAAGAGGAGTCAAAATGAGAACGACTGGAATACAGGACCCTGTCTGAAAGAGCTTTGTTTGCGAACCCACAACGCTCATTTTGGTAGCTGTCACTTTTCGTTTAGAAGCTCAGGCCGCTCACGGTCGTGACGCAGTACATGGACCGGTTGTGGTCTTTGTGCTTGTCGCCAGGCCATTTAACTACGTGAGCGCCTATATAAAAGTGGTAGAAAACTCCATATTAGCAATTGCGCACTTCTTGTAATGCAATGGAAAATCGTTAAACGCACCGTCGGTGACGGTGTCCCAATGGCAAGAGACCGAGGCGTGCACGCCAGCGCCATTCTTCTGCATGATCATGCAGCTCACTGCACGAAAAAGTATCATCCAGTTACCTAGGTAGCAACGTATCAATCGAATGGGTTGTCGCTACGCACCGATGTACTTGAGCGGCTTGCGCAGCTCACTGAGCTCCTTCATGATGGACTCGCAGATGAAGTCCACCCACTGGGAGACCTTCTGTTCGTCGTAGACCTCGTCCTTCAGACAACTCTCGATGGATGTGAGGATGATGCGGTCCACCTCCTCCGCCACGAACGCCAGCTCTTCCGACGACTGCAGCTCGTCTGCCATGCTGCACTTGATGTTTCGTTTTGAAAGTGATGTCCTGGAGACCAAGTAAACAGTCGCGACGCTTCAATGCTATCCTTGCCATCGCTAGGTGTTCGTGGTGACGTGGTCTGTCCTCATGTCCACTATGATGTCAAAGTGCCTGCTGTCTGCATTGTTTGATATTTTAAAGGTAGGCTGCTTCAACTAGTTTAATCCTCTATTCCACCTTCGGCTGGGTGGGGTTGTGATCGAGGAACCAGTGACCGAGCCACTTGACCGCATCCAGTCCCGCTGGTTTCTCTCTGCATAGCTCCGTTAGCCCCTTAGCGACCAGGTTCACCAGTAAAGTATCCTCTTCTGGCACGCGACTAGCGTTCCACGTGCTCAGCCCAACTGGTGCGCGTGCAAAATAGGCTAGAGCTGCTTCCTGTGAGACGACCGGTGGTGGGTAGCTGATACCATGCAGTGTGGACGACAACTGGTATGCGGCTAACGAATTCAGCCCTGCGTTGACCGCATCGGTGCCTGAGAAGTAGGCGTCTTCAACCAGCTCAAGAGAATCCACGAGCGCTACGTGACCTTCCAACGTCCTGCCGATTTCTGCTCTATCCAGCTCTGAGCGAGAGAATACACGCGAAAACTTGAGTGGTGCGCCATTCTCACTGGATAACTGGAAGACCACCGCAACAACGCCAGCGTCGTCCACTTCAAACAGCCGTACTTCAAACTCCACGTCCAGGAACGTGCGACGAGCCTTGTAGCTGCAGGAATTGTACTTCTTGTCCATTGTCGTCGTTGTTGAGGAAGCTCAAGCGAAAATGGAGAGACCCCTCGTCAAGCGTCACCAAATGCCTAAAACCACACCTGAGAACTCTGGAAAGCACAAACACCACAAATGGCCATCATGCAAAAGTCTATTACATCACAACGCAGCATGGAGCGCAGCCCGCGATGGGCGGTTCTCCTTGCCAAGATGCTCTGATTTCCGTTGGGCTTGGACACGCTCGTCTTCTTCGAGTAGTTGTCGGTAGTAGTCCGCACCAGTCGTGCTCAGACCCATGTCCTCCTTCTCTTCGTCTTCCTCATCAAATTTCAGCTCGCCCTTAAAGGAGTACTCAGCGCCATTGTTTGTCAAGCCCGAGTGCACAAATGTGTCCTTGCCCTCTTCTTCGCGAAGCCGCATCAATGTGTCGTTGGTGATAGTATCATTCGGGAAATAGTCGTTCGAATCCAGTCTCTTCACAAGTTGCGCATTTCCATCGTCATTTTCCCCTTCCGAATCAACAATGTCGTCGCTCATGTCAGACACGGCAGTTGTTCTTGAGCTTGAGGACTGACCTCTCGATAGCACTTGGAGCCACGAATTCTTCTCCACCTCACTAGCAGCCGTCACTCGCATTGTCTTGCCACTTTTAAATCCAATGACAATAGTAAGCGGTTTGGTTTCGTCGAGGTGTGCGCCACGCACCATGCCATGACCACGCGCCACTCCACCGATCTCGCTGTAGTAGATCAAGGCGCTGCTTTTCAGTGTGAAGTAGCGCCTCTTCCACGTCTTGAATCGCTGGCCTTCCTTCTCGAGCCAGCCGCTGTAAATGGAGCATTTGCCATCTTCTGCAACCGGCCCGATATCCACTATCTTGTTCATCGAAGGTGTCTCCGTCACGGCGGACTTTTTATCGACTTCACCCGCCACTGCTCCTCGGATCGCAAGAAGCCACTTGTCGTACTCTACTTGTGAGGCTGCCTGGATAATCAGCTTTCGCCCTCCAACAGTCGAAACGGAGAGTCCTAATGAGATGGAGGGGTGTGCAGTGATATCGGCTACGATAACAGAGCGCAGGAGAGACCCCTTCTCGCTCTTGTAGTAGCTTAACTTCGTACCATAGAGAGTGAAGTATCGGCGCTTCCAGCTCTTGATGTTACCGCCTTCCTTTTTCAGCCACCCAACGCAACCTTGTGATTCGTCAGCGCTTGATGATGCATCACTCGCACGAGGAATCGCTTCCGGAGGAACGCTCTCCGTGTCTTCCGCTTCATCGTCTGCATGCTCAGAAGACGACGAACTCAAAGCGTCATACTCTGGCTTATCCTCCATTGCGGCGATCCACAACGAAGCGCCTTCACTCGCACGAATCGTCTTTTCGTATTCGGCAATATCCTCTTCTGTAAACTCCACTTCTGGTTCATTTGCGTTATCATCGACAGCATCGTTATCGAATTCTTCGTCGAAAACGGCATTTCCCTGACTTTGCAGCATGAATGATTCGGCGAGATTAGACGCTTGACGAAGAACATCGAGCCACTTCCCAAATGCTTCCTGCGTTGGGGCTACAACGTGTAGGAGTCGCCCGTTCTGGAAGCGGATGTTGAGGCAGAATGGTCGAAGATCTCCAACCTCTACTTCAAACACCAATCCAGAGCCTAGAGCCTCGCCACCAGCGTTTACACTGTATGCGAGTCGACTCCGCTCCAGCACGAAATACCGGCGTTTCCACGTCTTGAAATTCTGTCCCTTTTTCAGAAGCCAACCACGGAAACCGTTGTCTTCCTGAAAGTGCTCATCGTCTTGGTTGGAGACCAATACTCTCTTCTCTGGATTCTCTGCCGAGCTCCAAGATGCTTTGCACAGCGCAGCGAACCATGCTTCTGTGTCGGCTTTTGTTTCACCGTACACCATAAGGGTGCTTTCGTCCTCGAATCGGATACAAAGCGATCCAGCCGGCTCTTGGCTGCGAGTAACACTTGCCACCGCTCCAAGTGTTCGAGATGAACTGTTAATGTGCTCGTGAAGGAGCAGCGCGTTGCCATCTAGAATGAAGTACCGTAATGTCCATGACTTTGTTTGGTAACCTTGCTTGAACAACCATCCGCGCTTAATGCGTTGATTAGCTGCAAGTGTTCCACTTTGTTGGCCTGAAGAACGATCTGCATTGGCAGGAGTTGACGGCTGAGTGTTCGCATTGCTTGATGTTGTTACAGAGTTATCACTGCCTTGAGAGAGCAAAGCATTCCTCGGGAATGGTGGCAGCTGAGGCTTGCTCAGTCTGTCATCAGCAGACCCACCGCTTGATGGTGGTGACGGCCCAGAGCTGAGTGCGGGGGCTCAAGTCGTGGTTTCCCTACAACATCGCAGAGAGCATGCATCCATTTGTCCAGGTCTCGGGTCGACTCTGCACGGACGCAGATAACATCACTATCATTCTGCGACTTGTCCGAGCCAAACTCGATCTCGAGCGCGTCCGAGTATTCACTGCTGTATCCGACGTCCGTGACAAAGAGCTCCGCCGACAGCTGCTCCATCGGTCCCTTGCGGTACTCCAGCATCCCGTTCGCTAGGGACACGTACCGCTTCTTCCATGTCTTGCTGTTTTGCCCCAGTTTCTCCAGCCATCCTTCACATACTGCAGTCGAGTTCTTCCTACCCGGTTCAGCTTCCTCTTTACTTCCATTCTGCACCTGCACCTGTGTAACCTGTCCCAACGCCACTGGTCGTCCAATCTCTGTTGCAAATGCTCGGTCCCAGTCCTCAATCTCCTCTCTGGTCTCCGCCGCCACGTGGATCACTCCTCCGCTTCCACTTAACCTCAGCGACAGCGGACTCGACGAGTCCTCCTGCACTTTGGTCACCACCTGAGTCTGCACCTCTCCCGCCCCTTGGTGCGTATACACCGTCACCGTGTTGCTCCTGAGCACCACATACCGCCTCGTCCATGTGCGTAGCTGCGTCTCCTCCACCAAGAGCCATCCTTCTTTACTGACACGACTCCTAGTCTGCTGTCTCTCTTTAAAGCTCTTTGCCTGCTCTCCAACAGCTTCTTTAATGCGTTTAAACAGCACCCGGCTCTCTTGTGCACTGGCCGTCGTCATCTTCAGTTGCTTGCCCTCTCCATAGATTAAAAGTCCGTTCTTCCGGTCGGGCGAGTACGCCACATTGAGCACTCGGAGTCGGCCTTTTCGCCCACGCCAGCGCCGCTGGCGTCGCTCTTGGCGCCCGAGTAGTACGTCAACTCTCTGCCACGCAGCACGAAGTAGCGGTTCTTCCACGTGCGCACCTTGCTGCCCTGCTTGGCGCCCCAGCCGCTGTAGTCCGGTGCACCAGCCATAGTCGGGTCTGAAGGGTCTTTTACAATGACAATTCGGAAATGGCTGCACCACTTCTGATTTTTCCGTTACAGCTGAAGTTGCTAGTCGTGTTGACTTGGGGTTTGTATGGCCACGACGGAATGACAGCATCAGATTGATTTTAGCAAGTTGCTGTGAATACGCTATTTCAGATGCTTGTTTTTGACCAGCATGTTTGTTTGAGGTCGGCTGGTGGTGCTGACTTTCTCATGGATGGCTGTGCACGGTGTTGAAATAACGGTCGCCAAAGTCGCCAATGCCCGGTACCAAGTATTTGTGTTCATTCAGACCTCGGTCCACGCCGGCAGTGACCACTTTCACATCTGCGGACACAATAAACACGGTGGTATTTTAATTCATGTGCACATGGGATCAAATAAAAATAGAGGGATGACTTACTGGGGTAGGCTGCGAACAGAACTTTAAGTCCCTCGGGACACGCGAGGACGTTCAGGAACGTGATCTTGTTTTCGTCGACTCCAGCGGAGATCAGTGTCTAAAATACGAGTTGAAAACGCACGGCTGTAAGTTAATGGCAATGGTCGAGTTCATTGATAAGGGGCGAGGGGGTCCACCTTGATGGCCATTGTGATGCTACCGCCAGTCCCCAGCATCGGGTCGACCACGAGCACGTTCTCGAATGCGGCGATACTTGGTGGCAGTTTGGAGTAGTACATAACGGGGTGCTTGTCCTGCGAGCTCTCGTCGCGTTGGATCAAGATCTTCCTGCAAGTTGGTGCCAACCACGATCAGCAAAGTGTTCTAGTAGAGTGGCGTGACAAATGACGTCTTACCGACTGCGACGGTCGGATCGCATGACATGACGGCGTTCAGCAGGCTGCAACCAGCACGGATCACGGACACTGCGCATACACTGTCTGCGGGGACATGTCCAGTGAAGAGGTCGCTTGTAGGGGTCACCACCGTCGTCTTTTAGTCGCACAAGATGCCAGTCCTTCCTCGGCCAAAATGCTGTCCACCGCGAAAGCACACAACGCAACACACATGAGCGATCAAAGGAGTACCAATAAGCAAGTTCGTGTTGCTTACTGCATGAGACGATCAGCGTGTGCCATGAATTGAGCGTGACTCGTTCTCTTGTCTCGGATCTTCGTCAGCAGTGGCTCCAGTGCTCGATACTTGAGCACCTGCAGGTTTGGGTGCATCTTCTCCATCTCTGCGGCTAGCTCCAGGCTCGCCATGTTTCCTCCGCCAGTTTGTTGTGCTGAGAGTTGTGCAGAATGCTAAATGCGAGTTGGTTCGGCGCTGACGATGAGGGGGCGATGTGTTCCACAGGTTTCGGAGGTCGCTTCAACATGATCGGCTGCACCTCCTCGCTGACAGCAGCGACGTCACGAGGCCAGATTGGCCATGGAACCCGACGGCGTGATGCGAAGGTTTGTCGTGCGAGGATGACAAGTGCTTGCATTCAGCTATTCCGCGCGACTCGTGAATGCGAGCTTTTGGCTGCATTCGTGGCGGTCGTGAGGGCAAAGTATCTTGTCCTGCATCGAGATGGATGGCCCCTCAAGACGTACGCTGGTGTTACATTGACTACTAGACAGCAAATCCCTTACACGCCTACTAGCATTTATACCGACAAGCAACTCGTTGCCCTTACACCGTGTTGTAGTAGCGGTCGCCGTAGTCGCCAAGGCCCGGCACAATGTACTTGCTGCTGTTGAGGCCCCGGTCCAGTCCGGCAGTCACAACCTTCACCTCTGCAGGAACAACCACACGCACGCACATTAACCACACGCACGCACATTAGCAAAGACAGTCGAGTGAGTATGCCAATCCAGTGAGGATGCCAATCGAGCACTCGCTCGATTGACGTACCTGGGTACGAGTTGAACAGCGCCGCGAGGCCTCTGGGCACGAGATGACATTCAAAAACGTGATCTTCTTCTGCTCGACGCCGGCGTCGAGCAAAGTCTATGCAGCAAACAAACAAGCAACAGCGATAGACCATCAATGCGTGAGTTTAACACACTGCCAACCAGTCAATCCACGTGGTTGTCGTCACCTTGATCGCCATGTTGACGCTGCCTCCGGTGGCGAGCATGGGGTCCACCAGTATGATGTTGTCGAGGGTCTCCACCTTGGGTGGCAGCTTGGAGAACATGATCGGGTGCTTGTCCTCCGACGTCTCGTCGCGCTGGATCAGGATCTTGCCCACCGCCACCGTCGGGTCGCACGAGATGAGCGACTGCAGCAGGCTGTCTCCGGCGCGGATGATGGACACGGCGCACACCTTCTCGGCCGGCACGAGGCCCGTGAACGAGTCGCCCGTGGGGTCACCACGGTCTGCGTCTTGTTGGCGCAGGCCGCCAGTCCTTCCTCGGCCAGGATGCGCATGAGGCGGTCGGCGTACAACTTGAACTCGGTCGGGGACGTCTTCTCGTCGCGCAGTTTGATCTGCAGCGGCTTGAGCGCCTGGTACCGCAGTACCGTCAAGTTCGGGTACTTGCTCTCCATCTCGTCGATCAGCTGCGTGCTCGCCATGGCTTCGTCTACTGCGCTGGGCTCTATAGGGAGAATTGGAATTTGCGACTCGCGGTGCGGGACTTGACTTGGCTGGATGTCAACGGCTGTCGCTGACAGGACGGATGTCATGACTATGAAAAGCACCTAATTTCGAAGGCGAGATGTGAGAGGAGACCCTTCTTGATAAGGACCTTGAAGTGCTTGCTTGTGAGTTTATCCGTATATACCTTGGCCCAGTGCTCTAAACTCACTGAGTTGAGTCAACTGCAGCGACAGCAACGCCACAGCTGGCAGGGAAATCTCGGACCAAGTCATTCTCATCTTGAATAAGCGCTTCGTGACACCTCTCCTTCTGGTCAGAAGACAAGCGCTGCGTGATTCTGCTACATCACTTGCAGTGTGCTCACGACGCGGGTCGAGATGACATCCTACAACTTTGCCCCTGTTATAATAAACTTATCTTTATGTGTCCTCCATCTAATACTTACGCTCCATCCAGTAGCTCAGCGCACCCACGAGAATGTCGTAGCTGGCGGCCAACGCCAAAAAGTCACGACATCGCTGCCTCCACTCACGTTCAGACGCTGCATGTGCTTGTAGTGCTCCGATGGCACGCTCAGCGTGCTGCTGCACACTGACGAGCGTGCGCCGGGGACTGAAATGTCGCTCATCGTCATGTAGTGGAAGTGCGAGTCGCCCGGTGGTGACTTGGGCTTCTGAATCGATATGGACGTCGTCACCTTTCCCTGCGAGATGACCTCCGACATGAGCAGGCAGCGGTACCCGTAGCGCTTCGACTTCTTCACGAAGCACACGTTCTCCTGCCTCAAGCCGCCGTTCTGCGTGTCCGGAACGAGTCGCTTCACCGCCACCATGTGGTGCATGTTCACGCCGCCGGCGTACTTCTCCACCGAGAGCGTGTAGATCTCGCCGTAGTTCATGTGGCGCAGCGACCACTTCTTGCGAGATACCCGCACGATCTCGAACAGTTTGCGCCGTCCGAAGCCGTACACGTTGCACTTCTTGAGCCCGTGCGTGGGGCGGAACTCGCGCTTGTCCAGCAGGTAGATTGTGTCCGTGTAGAAGGACAGCACGCCACGGGACCACATGAGGGATTCGCTGGCCACTGTGGATTGACGCGCTTGGTTGCCAGATTGTGCCTGCTCGCGGTAGAACTCGCCGAACCGCTGGACGGATTTGTAGTACACGTCGCACATGCAGGAGCTGCTTGGGTTGGACTGCGGCGTCTTGCTGTTGTGCGAGTCCAGCAGCTTCTCAATCTCCCTGCAGAGCGTCGAGCCCTTCGTGGCGCCGACAAAGTCCAGATACGTCGAGTTCTTCAGCACCGCGTCCACGTCCGAAATGGCCTCCAGCACATCCTTAATCTCCGTCGAGATCTGCGCCGGCGACGCGTACATCCGCTTGAGAGAGCCGATGAAGCCGTCCTTGAGGCAGTTCATCTCGATGAATCTCAACTGGCTGCCGAGATTCCCATCCTTCGACAGCGTCTTGAACACCTCCAGCACTTTCGACGGGGAGCACGCGAACGTCTCATGTGCACGCCCGACCGAAATCTCGTATCGGTACGTCAAGGACGCGCTCTCGTGCCCTCTCATCGACGACTCGACGGGCACAATGTCCACGCGGTTGTACGGGATCTGCTCAGCTGCAAGCACCAAAACCAACCAAATACACCAAACCGTCAGCAGATGCTCAATCTAGTACACAGCCAGCTGCCTCCGTACCGACAAGAACCGGTTTGGGGTCGTGCAGCTCGCACACGTAGGTGGGGAAGATCTCGAGCTCCTCGTCTTCTTCGTCCTCCTCTTGCTCATCTGAGTCTTCGGCCTGAGCGTTGGTGCTGTCTCCGTCCGTGCTGGGCGTCTCATCGTTGCCAATCTCGGAGCTGCGGTCGGTCTCCGTCAGTGACGAGTCTCGCGCGTCCTCCGGCTCTGCCTCGTGCACCTTGAGGACTTCCAGCGACGCCTTGCGCTTGGCGGCCGCCGCCCACTTGCGGGCCAGCACGTCGCTGGAGTGTTCTAAGCGGTGCGTCTCCGCCGAGGCTGCTGTGGGCGTCAGCGTGATGTACGAGTCTGTGAGGCTCTGCGTGGACGCCATGGCCAAGAGCTCGTCGAGTGGTGGGGAATGTCGCCGAGTGGTGATGTTCGACGGACAGACGCTGCGTTAAGTCGGCTCTATGCAGCGATTGGTAAAAGATCCGGAGTATCGTAGTATAAGGGGATACAGCTGAATTCGATAGTTGTTGTGTGTGGAGGTGTTTTGGAAGCTAAACAGCAGTATATCGATGTAAAGAGGGTGTCAGCCTGTGTTGCACTTGGGCGCCGCGAGACGAGCCATGATCAGATAGAGAGGTGTTGACGATTTAATGTCCGTGTCAAATAGAGAGGGAATGGCGACTTTCAACGGGAAGGCATTTAAAGAGAGGCAAGTAGAGAGGTGCGATGCATTTTGTTGGCATTGCGAGCCACCAACGCTGCGCACGAGGTCAACGCTGGCTCGACTTTCATCACCAGTCTGCTGGGTATATATCTCAAGAGAGGTGCGCAAACAAATGGCATGTTGAAGCCAACAAGACGCAGCCAATTCATTCGCAGAGCCGTATGGATAGTATCGACACCTGCGCACTGAACGCAGCTCGAAAGAGGTTCACTGGCCACTCCACATTCCTCAAGTGGCCATACTGCCGGATATTTCCCACTGCGCTGCTGTCCACTACTGTATCAGTAAGAGCGAGCAGCTCGCCGCGCCAAGGGATGGCATCAGTGTCAAGGTCCTCATAGATGGTGGCGAAAAGGGTGTCTTCTTGCCACCAACCAGCGGCATCCCTGATAAAGATCGCGTCACTTCTGCGCTAATATTGCTATTTTAATATTTGTTGCCTTTAGAAAGGCAGCAATCATTCCAATGCTTAACAGTGCCCATCACAGTGGGAGGATTGCAAAAAAGATCAACTGGGACGGTGGCAGAAGTCGAATCTGAGATGACAAGGCAAAAGTGCAGGTTGACAACTGTTTGAGGATGTCCTTTCAGGCTGAAATTCAGCAGCTTCAAGCCAAGATGCTTTGTCGTATCCGAGGGCGGTCGCCTACATGGCAGCGAATCTGGTGCCCTGGCAGAGCCGCCCACCTTCTTCGTGGGAGAAAGTCGTCCATCCGCGTTCTTTGTCGTTGAACTACTGTATGAAAGCCTCACTTTTAAGTCGGAGCCATATCTCTTCAAGAGGTACAGTACTGTACTTGATTTATTTGGCGCTCGCTCGATCTGTCGACGAACAGCTTCAACAACGTTGCGAACAGCTTCAGCTACGTTGTGAACAGCTCAGCTGCAGCTCCAACGGCGACTTTTTAATACGTCTGTCTTGTCCACCACGTTCGACAGGTCCCCAATATTAGTTGATCCAACTTGAGTTGCGTTGAGGCTGCAACGTCGCTACAGTCAAGTTAAATGACGTATAGACGATGTTATGCTTAAGCGTGCTTCGATATGTACACTTCCTCGCTCGCTTTTGCGAGCGGATTTGCCAAACTCAATCTAATCAAACGCCGTAGCAATTGCGACCGCCGGCCGCTCCATGATGGAACCAACACTGTCGAAAGCCTGCATCGCCTTCAAGCGAATGTCGCTCATGGTCTCTTGGGCTTGAAGCGCGGCGGAGTTGTCGCCCGTGGGGAATTCACTCAGAATCTCGTAGTCACCCATCAGGTGAATGGCGAACGTTACGCGCTCACGCACGCAGTTGGTGATAATAACTTCGTAAAATCCTGGGTAGCTGACCCGATTGCCGGCGTCATCCACCATAGCCAGGGTGTCCTGCGTGATGCGGAAGCTGAGCTTCCGGAACTGTGTGAGACGTAGACTTACGCGACGGTAGTCAAAAAGCTGCTCGTTCAGCAACGCGGCGTTGCCGGTAGCGTTCGTACGCAGTGGACGGAAGAACGCGAATACAACTTCGTCTGCAAGGAGGTCGAGCACACCGTCATTCGACAGGACAACGGAGACCGTCGTATCCAAACCGCGTGTCACTACAAGAGGCTCGCTCGGGTCCTTGGTGCCGCTCTCTTTGTCAAGCGCAAGAGTAAACTTCGTGTAACTGAGCCCCCAGCCGAACGGGAACACCGGTACTTCCTTGTAGTAGCGATACGAGCGACCAGGATACTTGGTCATGCTCATGCTCTTCATGTCTACGCTCTTAATATAGTTGGAGGGGTACATCGTGACGGGCAGCTTACCACTGGGAATTACGTCTCCGAAAAGAATATCACTTACAGCTTGAGCACCATAGAAGCCAGGGTAAAATGCCTCCAGGACCGAATCCGTGTGCAGGATTAACTCCTCAATGCCCACTACGCCACCATTGAGGAGCACAACTACCGTCGGCTTGCCCACGTGACGAACGTGCTTCAGCAGCTGCATCTGTATACTGGGCATGTCGATGTTCTCCCGGTCCCAAGCCTCACGCTCAATGGACGTGTCGATACCCAAGAACAACACAACAGCGTCGGCCTCTTGCGCAGCTGCCACAGCCCCTCAAAACCAGCACTAGACGTATCGTTGATACCGGATCCTTGGGCATAGTATACATTCGAAGCGCCGTTCGCATTCCTGATTGCCTCCAACGGAGTCTGAACGCAACCAACCTCCAGGTAGTCTCCATGGCATATCTGGCCCAGATAATTGCCCAGAAGGGCCTGCTTGGCCTTCGCGTGCGGTCCCAGCACAGCTACCTTTATGCCCTTGCGAAGCGGTAACACGTTGCCGTGGTTCTGCAGTAGCACAAGCGACTTCCGCGTGAGTTCGAGGCTTAACTGCCTAGACGCAGGCGTGTTCACCTCACTAGGGTCAACATGCCAATAAGGCTGGTCATGGACAGGGTCAAACAGTCCCAAGTCAAAGCGAAGTTTCAGCGTCCGACGCAGCGCGTCGTCCACCGCCTTGATCGGCAGCTGGTTGCTGTTCACCAACTCTGCAAGGCACTTCTTGTACACCGTTCCGCTATTCACATCCGTCCCCGACAAAATGGCCAGTCGTCCAGCTTCACACAGCGACTTGGTGTAGTGTCGCTGCGCAAAAATGCCCTCAATGGCTCCGGAGTCGCTCGTAATATATCCATTAAACCCCAACCTCTCCCTCAGCAGCTCCTTGTTCAGCTGGCTGTTGGCGCACATGGGCATGCCGTTCACACTGTTGTACGAGCACATGATGCCCTTGGCCTTCCCTTCCACCACCGACGCCTTGAACGCCGGCAAGTACGTGTCCGCAAAGTCGTATCTCGACACCATGGCGTCGAACGCCATCCTGTCAATTCCGTCATAATGCTCGTACGAATACGCCGCGTAGTGCTTGAGCGTCACCACCGCCTGTAGGAACCTCTTGTCCCGGCCCTCCTGCAGTCCTGTCGTGTACGCCACCCCGTATTTCCCATTCACTAGTGGGTCTTCCGACGGGGTCTCCATATTTCTACCCCATCTGGGGTCCCTGTTAATGTTTATATTAGGCGACCAGCAGTCCAGGCCGAGGTGAGGTCCCGCCGCGTAGTTCTCCCTCGCTCCTTCCAGCCATAAGGCTCGAAGCTCCCATCCGATCACTTGCGCCATTTCGTACACGACTTCTGGGTCAAAAACGGCGCCCAGGTTCACCGGGTTCGGGAACGACGTGGCACAGTTCGTGCCACAAGTGGACTGAACTCCGTGCACGCAGTTGGCCCCCAGTTGTACTCCGGAAGACCGAGCGCACTCATGTTGCCATGAGGACTCGCCCGCGCCGTTAAGAGCGTCACCTTTTCGGACAGTGGCAGCCGCACCAGCAGGTCTTCTACCCGCGTTGACGTGGGCAGCGACGTGTTGCAGAACGGGAACTGGTCGTGCTTGGCGTCTGAGCAGGCGCGAGGGATCGAGGGCGCCGCCAGGCCGAGCCGGCGAGCGCCAGCAGGACCAGCAGCAGCAGCATGAGGGATTCTGTATTATGTATGCGGATCTTATTCACGTGTTGAAAGGATTTTTCCCGTGGGGCTGATAATATCAGTCGGGGTGGCTGCAAATCCCGTGGACTTCGATTCTTTACACGGGAGAAATTAACAAGCACAAATTGATTTTGGCTCGCCAAGAGAAACAACATGGATGCAGCCAGTTGAAGTGCAATGTTTGAGAACCGTCAAGTTCTTTTAGTGGTAGTACGGTGAGTATCTGATGCAACTGTAACACGCCTTCACTCTACTGATTTACACATGGCACAACGAAACTTGAGCGAGTTCCTGCCGTGTGCCGCTGACTTACACCATGATGTGCAGCTGATCATGCGCTGCCCTCCATCTATTGATCTTCACGGCTGCTGTGACGGCACCCCGGGCTCGACCAAAGCGAGACGCCTTCAACGACGTCATCCATGGAAAATTCCCGACCAGCAGTGGTGGTGAACAGAGAGCAGTGGTGTCGACGAGGCATATCCTTCTGCATCTATTCATTAGCCACATGCTTTTGTCTTGTAGTTTCTCTTGGCGAGCCAAAACAAATTTCTGCGCGTTAGCTTCTCCCTTTACACGTGTACCAATTAACCATCTGCGTAACGTAGTTTCCCGAATGTGTTTTCCTGTCATGGGTGCCTGAACCGATACACGTATAAAGAGTACTTGACTGTATCTACTAGTTGAAACAAGAGCAACGGCCACGCATCTCCATTAACAACATTGTACGTCTCCAGAATCACGTAAGGAGTGCATCTGACTGTATAACAAGGGCAACAGCCACGCATCTCCATTGGCAACATTGTACGTCTCCAGAAACACGAAAGGAGTGCATCTGAATGTATCTACTAATTGCAACAAGGGCAACAGCATCAAGTCTCCCCTGGCAACATTGTTCGTCTCCTAATATGGATCTTCTGGATCTGATCCTGATTTTATTGAAGCGACTAGTTTACTTGAGCCAAGTAGCAAAATTCACCGATGTAAATTCATTGCATATCATGGAAAACATCGTTTTTCTACGTTTTAACGAAGCAGTAGTTCCTTCAAAAACACAAGAAATACTCACACAAGCTCACTGTTCTCTGGATATTTATTATCCAGAGTCCAGAGTTTTAGGTGGCCCTAGCCAAACTTGTTTAAACGCATATTGCAGTACATTTCGTAATTAAACGAAACCTGACTCTCGGCTGCACGCAGCCATTAACGGTCGGGAAATCGAATACCTGTCTCACTTCTTATCGCAAATTGGTGAATGTTGACCCATCCGGACTCTAACAACCTTCATACGACCTCACAATAGGCCACATTCGTGCAGCATTCATAAAACATGAGAAAAACTAATTGACTTAGTAGACTTCTGCCGCGGTGCCTGAGCGCAACGAGCAGGGCAAACTTGCAGTCTTATTGAAGATTGCACACTGGGCAAACACAATTTGAGTGGAGTTTAATACTTCAACCCTGCGAGCATTTTGTTGTGAATCGGAAGCGGTCTTCCATCTTTTCCATAAGACGGACACGAAAGATGCTAGTGGACACATCGGTCGCTGGTACTGCTTGAGTCGCTGGTGCAGCTGCTTGGATCGAGGCTCCTGCTGCTCGCACTTCAGTTGTGTAGCTGCTTTAGAGTGTGACCATTTCCGGAAAATGGTTTTGCCATATCCAGAGCTTCTCCGGGCAACGCACGGCATTAGTAATCAAGCTCCTTTTTTGAAAAACTATGGCGATAAATCGCCAAAGACTGGCGTCTAACGTCGTTGCAAGTGTTAAAGAGGAACAAATATTACTTCAGGGAGACAGCTCGATCTATTAACAAACGCGGACAATTGATGATAAATCACCAAATCTACTGCCGTAGTCGACGCAATTCGATCACGGTAAATCTCAACGTACACGTCGAAAGCAGTGAGTTGTGCTCGGAGCATTGTTTATTGCTGACACACAGATCGTCAGCAGCACTTCTATGACCAGAACATCGACGCCGTCGTCCAGAGAATGGAAGTTGAGAAATAACACTTATTTGCATTTGAATTAGGCGTGCCTGCTCTTCGCGGCACACCGCCCTTCACTCTAATGTTTTGACAAAAGAAACATTCACCACAGATATCTCAAAACTGCTCTGCGCCTCACTGATAAAAGCGTGGGGCTCCACGTGACTGCCCATGGGCACGCGAGACCGAGGAGTATCCTGATGATCCAGACGGTGTAGGCGCGTGTCGTTGCCCAGAGTAAGCTGTCGTTCCCATCGGTGTGGGTGCGAATCGGTCCGAGTACTCCGATGAGTACCCAGACGACGGTCCGCGTGACGGCGCGAAGCCCGCTCCAGAGGCAATGAATCTGCCGCCGTCGTTGAATTGCTGGTGCTCGCGTACGTCATACGTCAAAAGATAGGAGTCTGGTCCGCTCGCGACATCGTCGACTGCTGTTCCATCTCGTAGCTCTGCTGCGAGTGAATAAAGCTCTCGCGACGAGAGTAGCCTGACCATCGTTTCAGGGCCAGCACGAACATCGCAACGTAGCGAGCGAAAAACAGGAAGAATACGATCGAGTTTAAAATGACGAAGCCCTGCGCCACAATGCCACGCCAATGCGTGCTCAGCTCACTCGACGTGAGGAATGCGAAGCTCGCCATTAAATTCACAATCGCCACAACGCGAAGTCCCACGACCACACCCAACACCCAGCTAGCCGCGAACGGGCGAATGATGAGGGCCACGACAATGAACAATAGATGGGCCACCATCAGTGCCACTAATTGTGTTGGCACGCCCGACACCGCACCGGTGACAGCTCCGAGCAAAATCTGGAACACCACGGTCACTACGAAGAAGTAGCGGAAGGCCATTTTGGACTCGCCGTACAGTGACCCCCACACCGCGTAGTGTTTGAAGCGGAAAGCATCGTTGATCGGGATGGCTCGCACACTCACGAATGCAAAGCATACGCCACCGATCACCACCGCCCACAGCGAGAAAAGTGACACAGCAAGACCAACGCCCACCCGGTATCGCAGCTCCATGACAAGCTCATACGAAGACATTGCCACAAGTGGAAACACACTGAGTACCCACAGCGACACGCCCAGGCCAATCACGCACATCGCGAAGCTGTTGCGCAACGACGTTGGCCAGAACGCTGACCACGTCTCCGCCGACATTCGATAACGGTAGAACGCGAAGCCAGTTGCGAGAAGGAACAGTACAATCACGATCGCGACAACAACCAGGAAGAACCAGAATGCTGTCATGAGTACCTCGTCCTCATCAATCCCAATGCGATCCGAAAATGCCACAATGCCCGTCAAGATGACAAGTTGCAGTCGCCGCGAAGCTTCCGAGACGGCAGATGTGGTCACTGTCGAAAGGTGCATGTTCGAAAACGAGAACGAGTCCGCGAAGTCCAGCACGATTTGTGGTGCCTTCGTGAGCTCCAGCATCGAAATCGAGTTAACATGTTGGATGTAGCCCACAACCACAGCTAGTTCCCACACGTTCGGCGTGAGCCAGCCCATACTGGCGCGCCCGTTTCCTTCGTCTTGGTTGTCATCGTTAGAAGATCCGCCCAACCATCCAGGCCGTCTGAGAGCCAATAGATGGAAGAACATCAGCAACACCGTCGTCACAATACCTAATGCGTAACTAGCATACAGCAGCGCATTCTGCACCTCCTGTGCTGTAGAAGAAAGCGAAATAGATGCACCAGGCGGGAGGTTCGAGCGGTTGCTCCCCCACAACGACGTTGCTGTATGATCCACTGCCATCTTGAAGAGTGCTCAGATCTCCATCACCGCGGTTGTACTTCTCGAACGTCGTAACTTTGCTCCCATCAGTGTACACAATGGCAGAACCGGTGTCACCCAGCATAGTCAAGTCATTGTTGTCCGTCATATCCGCGCTTTCCTCGCTTTCATGATCCTTGCTGCTGCCAGAATCAGTCTGCTTTGTGACTGCTTCAGCTGCAGAATTGTCAATGTCAGATGTATCGGCAGGGATCACGGTTCCCATCGAATCCGATGAAGCGGGAGACGGAGGCATTGTCATCGTGCCTGACGAGGGCAACCTCGTCACTGGTGCTGGGCTTGGCGTTGACGAACCAGACTCGGATGATGATGTATGTTCCGTTTGCTCAGTTGTATCCTCGGTGTCAGATAAACCTGACGAACCCTTTGCCGCTGCAGGAGTTCTCGTGACAGGTGCCGGACTCGGTGTATTGTCATCGGACGACGACGCTGAAGTCGACGTTGTCGTAGGTGACGGTGACTCCGACGATGAGGTCGTGTCAGCTGTACTAGATTCTGCTGTTTCAGACCCAGTCGACTCTGATGAACCTGACGTTGCGCCCGTGGTTGAAGACGCGGAAGGCGCTGATGTCGGGGCTTTGGTAAGCTGCGGCGCACTCGTAACCGGCGGAGGACTCCATGTAGTGTCCGAACCTGACGAATCCGTGGACGCTGACGTCATTTCATTTGAGCCTGAGGACGATTCGTCGGAACTGGTTGTAGGAGAGATAGTCACCGTGCTTGAACCAGATGAAGGCGCCTCAGTAGTCGGTGTAGTCGTTGGGGCTTCAGTATCCGGCGTACTTGTAGCTGGAGGAGGACTGAACGTCGTATCATCAGAAGAAGCCGAAGTGGACTCTTGCTGTGATGAAGACGACTCCGACGAGCTTGGCGATTTAGATGATCCAGAAGTCGACGAAGTATCAGAAGGTTCTGGAGTTGAGGTCGTAGGGTCACTTGGTACCGGAGGAGGACTCCACGGCGTTGGCTCAGGAGTAGGCTCGGGGGTCGGAGCTGCCGTTGGTGTTTCCGTTGGCTGAATATTATTCGACGAAGAGGGATCTGTTGTCGTAGGGGTCTCTGTAGGCATATCCGTAGGAGCGTTCGTCAACGCCGGCTCATCCGTAGTGCTCGAACCACCCGTCGACTGTGACGAAGATGCCTCTGTCGTAGGCGTCTCCGTAGGCGTGTCCGTACTCGATCCAGCCGTCGACTGCGAAGAAGGAGTCTCCGTTGTAGGAGTCCACGTCGTAGGGACCTGCGTTGGAGCGTTCGTTACCGTCGGCTCGTCCGTGGTGCTCGAACCATCCGTCGACTGCGAAGCAGGGGCCTCCGTTGTAGGACTCCACGTCGTCGGCGTCTCCGTAGGCGTGTCCGTACTCGATCCAGCCGTCGACTGCGCAGAAGGCCTCTGTGTTGTAGGACTCCACGTCGTAGGAACCTCCGTTGGAGCGTTCGTTACCGTCGGCTCGTCCGTGGTGCTCGAACCACCCGTCGACTGTGACGAAGATGCCTCTGTCGTAGGCGTCTCCGTAGGCGTGTCCGTACTCGATCCACCCGTCGACTGCGAAGCAGGGCCTCCGTTGTAGGACTCCACGTCGTAGGAACCTGCGTTGGAGCGTTCGTCACCGTCGGCTCGTCCGTGGTGCTCGAACCACCCGTCGACTGCGAAGCAGGGGCCTCCGTTGTAGGACTCCACGTCGTAGGAACCTCCGTTGGAGCGTTCGTTACCGTTGGCTCGTCCGTGGTGCTCGAACCACCCGTCGACTGCGAAGCAGGGGCCTCCGTTGTAGGACTCCACGTCGTAGGAACCTCCGTTGGAGCGTTCGTTACCGTCGGCTCGTCCGTGGTGCTCGAACCACCCGTCGACTGCGAAGCAGGGGCCTCCGTTGTAGGACTCCACGTCGTAGGAACCTCCGTTGGAGCGTTCGTTACCGTCGGCTCGTCCGTGGTGCTCGAACCACCCGTCGACTGCGAAGCAGGGGCCTCCGTTGTAGGACTCCACGTCGTAGGAACCTCCGTTGGAGCGTTCGTTACCGTCGGCTCGTCCGTGGTGCTCGAACCACCCGTCGACTGCGAAGCAGGGGCCTCCGTTGTAGGACTCCACGTCGTCGGCGTCTCCGTAGGCGTGTCCGTACTCGATCCAGCCGTCGACTGCGCAGAAGGCCTCTGTGTTGAAGGACTCCACGTCGTAGGAACCTGCGTTGGAGCGTTCGTTACCGTCGGCTCGTCCGTGGTGCTCGAACCACCCGTCGACTGCGAAGCAGGGCCTCCGTTGTAGGACTCCACGTCGTAGGAACCTCCGTTGGAGCGTTCGTTACCGTCGGCTCGTCCGTGGTGCTCGAACCACCCGTCGACTGCGAAGCAGGGGCCTCCGTTGTAGGACTCCACGTCGTAGGAACCTCCGTTGGAGCGTTCGTTACCGTTGGCTCGTCCGTGGTGCTCGAACCACCCGTCGACTGCGAAGCAGGGGCCTCCGTTGTAGGACTCCACGTCGTAGGAACCTCCGTTGGAGCGTTCGTTACCGTCGGCTCGTCCGTGGTGCTCGAACCACCCGTCGACTGTGACGAAGATGCCTCTGTCGTAGGCGTCTCCGTAGGCGTGTCCGTACTCGATCCACCCGTCGACTGCGAAGCAGGGGCCTCCGTTGTAGGACTCCACGTCGTAGGAACCTGCGTTGGAGCGTTCGTCACCGTCGGCTCGTCCGTGGTGCTCGAACCACCCGTCGACTGCGAAGCAGGGGCCTCCGTTGTAGGACTCCACGTCGTAGGAACCTCCGTTGGAGCGTTCGTTACCGTTGGCTCGTCCGTGGTGCTCGAACCACCCGTCGACTGCGAAGCAGGGGCCTCCGTTGTAGGACTCCACGTCGTAGGAACCTCCGTTGGAGCGTTCGTTACCGTCGGCTCGTCCGTGGTGCTCGAACCACCCGTCGACTGTGACGAAGATGCCTCTGTCGTAGGCGTCTCCGTAGGCGTGTCCGTACTCGATCCAGCCGTCGACTGCGCAGAAGGCCTCTGTGTTGTAGGACTCCACGTCGTAGGAACCTCCGTTGGAGCGTTCGTTACCGTCGGCTCGTCCGTGGTGCTCGAACCACCCGTCGACTGTGACGAAGATGCCTCTGTCGTAGGCGTCTCCGTAGGCGTGTCCGTACTCGATCCAGCCGTCGACTGCGCAGAAGGCCTCTGTGTTGTAGGACTCCGCGTCGTAGGAACCTCCGTTGGAGCGTTCGTTACCGTCGGCTCGTCCGTGGTGCTCGAACCACCCGTCGACTGTGACGAAGATGCCTCTGTCGTAGGCGTCTCCGTAGGCGTGTCCGTACTCGATCCAGCCGTCGACTGCGCAGAAGGTCTCTGTGTTGTAGGACTCCACGTCGTAGGAACCTCCGTTGGAGCGTTTGTTACCGTCGGCTCGTCCGTGGTGCTCGAACCACCCGTCGACTGCGAAGCAGGGGCCTCCGTTGTAGGACTCCACGTCGTAGGAACCTCCGTTGGAGCGTTCGTTACCGTTGGCTCGTCCGTGGTGCTCGAACCACCCGTCGACTGCGAAGCAGGGGCCTCCGTTGTAGGACTCCACGTCGTAGGAACCTGCGTTGGAGCGTTCGTTACCGTCGGCTCGTCCGTGGTGCTCGAACCACCCGTCGACTGCGAAGCAGGGGCCTCCGTTGTAGGACTCCACGTCGTAGGAACCTGCGTTGGAGCGTTCGTTACCGTCGGCTCGTCCGTGGTGCTCGAACCACCCGTCGACTGCGAAGCAGGGGCCTCCGTTGTAGGACTCCACGTCGTAGGAACCTGCGTTGGAGCGTTCGTCACCGTCGGCTCGTCCGTGGTGCTCGAACCACCCGTCGACTGCGAAGCAGGGGCCTCCGTTGTAGGACTCCACGTCGTAGGAACCTCCGTTGGAGCGTTCGTTACCGTTGGCTCGTCCGTGGTGCTCGAACCACCCGTCGACTGCGAAGCAGGGGCCTCCGTTGTAGGACTCCACGTCGTAGGAACCTCCGTTGGAGCGTTCGTTACCGTCGGCTCGTCCGTGGTGCTCGAACCACCCGTCGACTGCGAAGCAGGGGCCTCCGTTGTAGGACTCCACGTCGTAGGAACCTCCGTTGGAGCGTTCGTTACCGTCGGCTCGTCCGTGGTGCTCGAACCACCCGTCGACTGCGAAGCAGGGGCCTCCGTTGTAGGACTCCACGTCGTCGGCGTCTCCGTAGGCGTGTCCGTACTCGATCCAGCCGTCGACTGCGCAGAAGGCCTCTGTGTTGTAGGACTCCGCGTCGTAGGAACCTCCGTTGGAGCGTTCGTTACCGTCGGCTCGTCCGTGGTGCTCGAACCACCCGTCGACTGTGACGAAGATGCCTCTGTCGTAGGCGTCTCCGTAGGCGTGTCCGTACTCGATCCAGCCGTCGACTGCGCAGAAGGCCCCTGTGTTGTAGGACTCCACGTCGTAGGAACCTCCGTTGGAGCGTTCGTTACCGTCGGCTCGTCCGTGGTGCTCGAACCACCCGTCGACTGCGAAGCAGGGGCCTCCGTTGTAGGACTCCACGTCGTAGGAACCTCCGTTGGAGCGTTCGTTACCGTCGGCTCGTCCGTGGTGCTCGAACCACCCGTCGACTGCGAAGCAGGGCCTCCGTTGTAGGACTCCACGTCGTAGGAACCTCCGTTGGAGCGTTCGTTACCGTCGGCTCGTCCGTGGTGCTCGAACCACCCGTCGACTGTGACGAAGATGCCTCTGTCGTAGGCGTCTCCGTAGGCGTGTCCGTACTCGATCCAGCCGTCGACTGCGCAGAAGGCCTCTGTGTTGTAGGACTCCACGTCGTAGGAACCTCCGTTGGAGCGTTCGTTCCCGTCGGCTCGTCCGTGGTGCTCGAACCACCCGTCGACTGCGAAGCAGGGGCCTCCGTTGTAGGACTCCACGTCGTAGGAACCTCCGTAGGAGCGTTCGTTACCGTCGGCTCGGCCGTGGTGCTCGAACCACCCGTCGACTGTGACGAAGATGCCTCTGTCGTAGGCGTCTCCGTAGGCGTGTCCGTACTCGATCCAGCCGTCGACTGCGCAGAAGGCCTCTGTGTTGTAGGACTCCACGTCGTAGGAACCTCCGTAGGAGCGTTCGTTACCGTCGGCTCGTCCGTGGTGCTCGAACCACCCGTCGACTGTGACGAAGATGCCTCTGTCGTAGGCGTCTCCGTAGGCGTGTCCGTACTCGATCCACCCGTCGACTGCGAAGCAGGGCCTCCGTTGTAGGACTCCACGTCGTAGGAACCTCCGTAGGAGCGTTCGTTACCGTCGGCTCGTCCGTGGTGCTCGAACCACCCGTCGACTGTGACGAAGATGCCTCTGTCGTAGGCGTCTCCGTAGGCGTGTCCGTACTCGATCCAGCCGTCGACTGCGCAGAAGGCCTCTGTGTTGTAGGACTCCACGTCGTAGGAACCTGCGTTGGAGCGTTCGTTACCGTCGGCTCGTCCGTGGTGCTCGAACCACCCGTCGACTGCGAAGCAGGGGCCTCCGTTGTAGGACTCCACGTCGTAGGAACCTGCGTTGGAGCGTTCGTTACCGTCGGCTCGTCCGTGGTGCTCGAACCACCCGTCGACTGCGAAGCAGGGGCCTCCGTTGTAGGACTCCACGTCGTAGGAACCTGCGTTGGAGCGTTCGTTACCGTCGGCTCGTCCGTGGTGCTCGAACCACCCGTCGACTGCGAAGCAGGGGCCTCCGTTGTAGGACTCCACGTCGTAGGAACCTCCGTAGGAGCGTTCGTTACCGTCGGCTCGTCCGTGGTGCTCGAACCACCCGTCGACTGTGACGAAGATGCCTCCGTCGTAGGCGTCTCCGTTGGTGAGTTGGACGGCACAAAACTCGATCCAGATGACGATAACGATGGGCTCTCTGTAAAAGAAGACGCATCCGTTACCGAACCAGAGCCGGAAGAGGACATAGAAACAGGAGACAAAGTTCGCGTCGTAACGACAGATTCAGAGCTGGAAGACTCCGTCAACGAGCCCGACGAGCTTGAGCTAGAAGACTTCGTCGACGAGTCCCCACTAGATACCGTACTGGAGCCCGTGGTCGATCCAGAAGACATCGAGCCCGATGCAGGCGGCTGCGTCCACGTCGACGGAGCAGTAGTGGTCGGCGACAACGCCGAGCTTGAGCTAGAAGACTCCGTCGACAAGTCCCCACTAGATACCGTACTGGAGCCCGTGGTCGATCCAGAAGACATCGAGCCCGATGCAGGCGGCTGCGTCCACGTCGACGGAGCAGTAGTGGTTGGCGTCCACGTCGACGGCGCAGTTGTGGTCGGCGTCCACGTCGAAGGCACAGTAGTGGTCGGCGACAACGTCGACGGAGCGGTAGTGGTCGGCGACAACGCCGAACTTGAGCTAGAAGACTCCGTCGACGAGTCCTTACTAGATACCGTACTGGAGCCCGTGGTCGATCCAGAAGACGTCGAGCCCGATGCAGGCGGCTGCGTCCACGTCGACGGAGCAGTAGTGGTTGGCGTCCACGTCGAAGGCGCAGTAGTGGTCGGCGACAACGTCGAAGGCACAGTAGTGGTCGGCGACAACGCCGAGCTTGAGCTAGAAGACTCCGTCGACGAGTCCCAACTAGATACCGTACTGGAGCCCGTGGTCGATCCAGAAGACGTCGAGCCCGATGCAGGCTGCTGCGACCACGTCGACGGAGCAGTAGTGGTCGGCGACAACGCCGAGCTTGAGCTAGAAGACTTCGTCGACGAGTCCCCACTAGATACCGTACTGGAGCCCGTGGTCGATCCAGAAGACATCGAGCCCGATGCAGGCGGCTGCGTCCACGTCGACGGAGCAGTAGTGGTTGGCGTCCACGTCGAAGGCGCAGTCGTGGTCGGCGACAACGTCGACGGAGCAGTAGTGGTCGGCGACAACGCCGAGCTTGAGCTAGAAGACCCCGTCGACGAGTCCCCACTAGATACCGTACTGGAGCCCGTGGTCGATCCAGAAGACGTCGAGCCCGATGCAGGCGGCTGCGTCCACGTCGACGGAGCAGTAGTGGTTGGCGTCCACGTCGACGGCGCAGTTGTGGTCGGCGTCCACGTCGAAGGCACAGTAGTGGTCGGCGACAACGTCGACGGAGCGGTAGTGGTCGGCGACAACGCCGAGCTTGAGCTAGAAGACTCCGTCGACGAGTCCTTACTAGATACCGTACTGGAGCCCGTGGTCGATCCAGAAGACGTCGAGCCCGATGCAGGCGGCTGCGTCCACGTCGACGGAGCAGTAGTGGTTGGCGTCCACGTCGAAGGCGCAGTAGTGGTCGGCGACAACGTCGAAGGCACAGTAGTGGTCGGCGACAACGCCGAGCTTGAGCTAGAAGACTCCGTCGACGAGTCCCAACTAGATACCGTACTGGAGCCCGTGGTCGATCCAGAAGACGTCGAGCCCGATGCAGGCTGCTGCGACCACGTCGACGGAGCAGTAGTGGTCGGCGACAACGCCGAGCTTGAGCTAGAAGACTTCGTCGACGAGTCCCCACTAGATACCGTACTGGAGCCCGTGGTCGATCCAGAAGACATCGAGCCCGATGCAGGCGGCTGCGTCCACGTCGACGGAGCAGTAGTGGTTGGCGTCCACGTCGAAGGCGCAGTAGTGGTCGGCGACAACGTCGACGGAGCAGTAGTGGTCGGCGACAACGCCGAGCTTGAGCTAGAAGACCCCGTCGACGAGTCCCCACTAGATACCGTACTGGAGCCCGTGGTCGATCCAGAAGACGTCGAGCCCGATGCAGGCGGCTGCGTCCACGTCGACGGAGCAGTAGTGGTCGGCGTCCACGTCGAAGGCGCAGTATTGGTCGGCGACAACGTCGACGGAGCGGTAGTGGTCGGCGACAACGCCGAGCTTGAGCTAGAAGACTCCGTCGACGAGTCCCCACTAGATACCGTACTGGATCCAGAAGACGTCGAGCCCGATGCAGGCTGCTGCGACCACGTCGACGGAGCAGTAGTGGTCGGCGACAACGCCGAGCTTGAGCTAGAAGACTTCGTCGACGAGTCCCCACTAGATACCGTACTGGAGCCCGTGGTCGATCCAGAAGACATCGAGCCCGATGCAGGCGGCTGCGTCCACGTCGACGGAGCAGTAGTGGTCGGCGTCCACGTCGAAGGCGCAGTATTGGTCGGCGACAACGTCGACGGAGCGGTAGTGGTCGGCGACAACGCCGAGCTTGAGCTAGAAGACTCCGTCGACGAGTCCCCACTAGATACCGTACTGGATCCAGAAGACGTCGAGCCCGATGCAGGCTGCTGCGACCACGTCGACGGAGCAGTAGTGGTCGGCGACAACGCCGAGCTTGAGCTAGAAGACTTCGTCGACGAGTCCCCACTAGATACCGTACTGGAGCCCGTGGTCGATCCAGAAGACATCGAGCCCGATGCAGGCGGCTGCGTCCACGTCGACGGAGCAGTAGTGGTTGGCGTCCACGTCGACGGCGCAGTTGTGGTCGGCGTCCACGTCGAAGGCACAGTAGTGGTCGGCGACAACGTCGACGGAGCGGTAGTGGTCGGCGACAACGCCGAGCTTGAGCTAGAAGACTCCGTCGACGAGTCCCCACTAGATACCGTACTGGAGCCCCTGGTCGATGCAGAAACCGACGTCGAGCCTGACGCAGGTGTCTGCGTATATCTTGATGCTCCTGAACTCGACGTGATCGCACTGTTACTGTCACTATCAGTCGTCGGCGCCGTAGTCGCCGTCCCCGTCCCTGATTCTGACTTCTCCTCGCTCTTGGAGCTGCCCGCACTCGGTGCGTCCGTCACGGGCGTCCAGTCCGTGGAGGTGGGCGCCAAACCGGAGGCTGAGCTGGACAAACTGTCACTGTCGCCGACACTGACGCTGGCGCTGGAATCGGTCGAGGCCAGGGCCTCCAAGTGTCGGAACTCGCCAACCTGCTCGCCCCTAACGACGGCCACCACGATCACTACCACCACGACACAGAACGAGGTTAAAGGCCGCCGTCTCCTCCATCGTCGTGGCTGCATGCTGCGCTGGACTGTGTCACTAGTGGCTACTGCTTAAATATCGCCGCGGCTCGTGCGGCTCCTGACTCTGTTCGCTTGTGGCGTTGGGCCCCGTCCGAACGTCGTCGGCCCCAACCCAGCGAGGGGCTTTTGGCTTTTTGGCGTTACGCTGAGACTCACCCGCGGCTCCTGAAACGCGCGAAAGGGAAATGCTCGCGTCGTGGTTTGTGGCGTGCTCTTGGTGCGTGTTACGCCGGTGATAGCGACGGACTGGCGCTTGTGGCGTGCATCGCCTCTACGGCGCGCGCAATGCGGCTGTCAGACAGCGTGTCACGGCTGTTTGCCGGAAGTTGAGACGGTGTCACCTGCCGTGCCTTCCAAATGTTCAGTGAGAGAGGGCACGTTTTCGACGCGGGGAGGAGGAATCGTACCAACTTCTGGAGGATGGGGCTGTTTTCTGTCGAGTCGCGCCTCTTAAGCGATATACAAATACCAAGTCAGCCAGCCTGCAAGAGCGGAAAGAGGATCGGGCTGCTGATCGAGTCAGAAGTAGCCATACTGAAATCGAGTCGGAAGAAGCAGGTCGGAACCCCGTGACGTTGCAGCTGGTTGTCCAGAATGACCAGCGCACAACGCCAACGTGACCGTCGGAGCGGCTCCGGCAGCCGATATGCTGCACCGGGTTCGTCCTCGAGATCGGCTCCGGGGTCGCGGATCGCAAACGTGCTGCAGCGTTGACTCATTGGAAGGGCCTGGTGCATCTGAATGGGTGGCCGCCACGCAGCACCTTCAGCTCGGTGACCGAATTGAACGGATTCCGCCACGTTTGCTCGCACGGCGAGCGAGCAGACGATGGATACTATTGCGCTGGAAGCACGCGCTGACATTTTTTTGCTGTGCTCGAATGAAACCGTCGCCCGGACTTTCCGGCTTTCCAACGCCGACAACAAAACCATAATTCGCTCAGCCCCGGTATGAATAACAAGAAGCTAAAGCAATAACGTCCGTGATAACGGATGTGGAGCACTTATTCTTGCTGAGAGAGACCAATCTTGGGTCAGGCTCTTTGTCTTCGTCGAATTCATCGGAATATACCTTTGGCTGTGTTCATCCTGTTGCCCTCTTAGTAGTCGTCGGAGTGCTCAACCCGATCATGCTCTGCTGCGGATGCAGTGATTCCGAGGTAAATTGTCGACCACTGCGAAATCCCCCAGGCCGTATAGCAGCTGTGTCAATTGCACCGCAATTTGCGGAGTGTTGTGTGGACGGCGTGTCGTGGTTTCTGGTTGTTCTTTGACCGCCGCGTTGGTATGTGCTATTCACACGAACAATGCTCAACGCGTACTACTGCGGTGATACCAGAGGCAGTAGCGTTCGCCTTCGTCGAGGTTTCAATTGGCGCTTTGTTGTGCTCAGCTGAAGGGTCCACAACGCACACAAGGTTTGCTGTAAAACATGACTGCGACGACACAAAGTGATAAAATTTCTTGAAAGTTGTGAAATGCTGACGACGATGGTTGTTACTCTAGACTATGATCTACCTTGCAACTAAACAAATGCCGCCAGTACGCCGATCGACAACAGGATGCCGGCGCCAATGTTGCTACCGCGAAATCTTCTGTTCGTTGTCGCTGCTGAGACTGCTGAGTTTGTGGCACTTGACAGTGGAAACGGTTGGATGTGATCTCGAAGCACATCTTCTTCACCCGTGACCTCGACTCTGAAACTTACACGCTCATGCACACCATTGCTCACCACGATCTCGTACGAACCGGGAAAGCTCACCAGATTGCCCACTTCGTCCATCAACGCCAGCTTGCTCTGTGTCACGGTGAAGGTTAAGTGTGTGGTTTTAGATGGAGCCAAACTGACGCGACGGTAGTCGAACAGCTGCTCGTTCAACAGTGTGGCAGGGCCTGTAGCGTTCGTGCTCACCGGTCGGAAGAACGCAAACACGACCTCGTCACCGGCAACGTCCCCGTCATTCGACACCACCACCGATACCGTCGCGTTGACGGAGCCCGAGATCTTTTTGGCGTCGCGTTGCTACTGTTGTTGACGTTTAACGAGAAGTTGGTGTAGCTGAGCCCCCAACCGAACGGGAACACCGGCTGCTCCTTGAAATACCGATACGTCCGACCGGGGTACGTCGTCATGTTCATGCTTTTCATATCCACGCTGTCGATGTAGTCGGAGCGATACATAGTGACAGGAAGCTTGCCACCTGGATTATACTCGCCGAACAACACGTCGGCCATCGCCTGCGCTCCGAAAAGCCGGGATAGAAGGCCTCAACCAACGCATCCGTCTGAACGATTATCTTCTCGGCACCCAGCACGCCGCCGTTGATCAGCACCACGACGGTGGGCTTGCCCACAGCTCGCACACGATCTAGTAGCTGCATCTGGATACTCGGCAGATCGATGTTGTCGCGGTCCTCCACTTCTTTCTCAATGGACGTGTCAATGCCTAGGAACAGCACGACGGCGTCGGCTTTCGTAGCAACGGCCACCGCATCATTAAAGCCAGCGGTCGAGTTGCCCTTGATGTCACAGCCCTTCGCGAACGTAGTATGAGAGACACCATTTATCGCGTTGATAGCCTCCAGAGGGGTTTGGATACACCCTACCTCGTTGTAGTCGCCGTGACACATCTGACCCAGGTAGTTGCCCAGTAGGCCACGTTTAGCCTTGGCATGCGGACCGAGCACCCCTAACTTAATACCCTTGCGCAGTGGCAACACTGAACCATTGTTCTGGAGCAAAATGATCGATTTGCGAGTCGCGTTAAGACTCAACGCCTTCGCCTCAGCTGTGCCCACATCGCTCGGCGTCACGTTCCAGTACGGTTGATCGTCGATGGGGTCGAAGAGGCCCAGCTCAAAGCGGACTCTCAGCGTGTGGCGCAACGCCTTGTTCAGCACACTCTCTTCCAGTTGGTTATCTTCGACCAACTTTTTCAGACACGCCTCGTACGACGTGCCGCTGTTGATATCGATGCCGGCGATGATCGCCAGTCGAGCAGCTTCGCACTGAGATTTGGTGTAGTGGTGCATGTCCGAGATGGCCTCGACTGCACCCGAATCACTTGTAATATACCCGTCGAATCCAAGCGAGTCCCGCAACAGCGCCGCTTCCAACCGGTTGTTCGCGCACATCGGGATGCCGTTCACGCTGTTGTACGAGCACATGATGCCCTTGGCGTTGCCTTCGACGATGGCAGCTCGGAACGCAGGGAAATACGTATCCGCGAAGTCATACGGCGATACGATGGCGTCGAATTCCATGCGGTCGACACCGTGATATCTGTCAAACGAGTAGGCGGCGTAGTGCTTGAGGGTGACGATTGCCTGCAGGAACCGCGGATCCTCCCTCTTGCCTTCCTGTATTCCTCGAGTGTAAGCCACACCGTACTTGCTGTTGACGAGCGGATCCTCGGACGGTGTCTCCATGTTGCGTCCCCAGCGAGGGTCTCTATTGATGTTGATGTTGGGCGACCAACAGTCGAGACCGAGGTGCGGCCCACCCTTGTAGTTCTCGGTCGCTCCTTCCAGCCACAGTGCACGCAGCTCCCACCCGATGACTTGCGCCATCTCGAACACGATCTGCGGGTCGAAGGTCGCACCGAGGTTTACCGGGTTCGGGAACGATGTGGGGCAATTGGTACCGCACGTGGACTGCACGCCGTGCACGCAGTTGGCGCCCCAGTTGTATTCGGGCAGTCCAATGCTGTTGATATTGCCTCGAGGACTGGCACGAGCCGTGAGTAGTGTTCCTTTGTCGTCCAGTGAAATGCGTCCCAGGAGGTCTTCGACTCTCGCAGCGGTGGACAGCGATGCATTGCAGAACGGCAGACTTTTGTGATCGCCTGTGCACGCACGAGGAATGTCGGACTTGGTTGGTGCTACAGCGAAGCTTGCAACGAGGAGCAGGAGCCGTATCATGATCATTCGGGAGCACCTTCAAAGTTTGGATTGTTTCGCTGTCTGTGCAGACGGTGGATTTGAAAATGCTCAAACTTGGCCATGATGTCCGCTGGTGATGATTTTGCTGTTTGATCTCACGTGGCCCTGCCGTCAGTGTGAGTTAGCCGCTCTCCTATTTGTTATGGATACAATGAGGCGGGGCGCCATGTTTAGGGTGTTAAAGCAAGAGCGCGATCGTTTTGATCGGATGGACCTTCGCTTCAAATTGGACAGGGCAATGTCCTACGTGAGCGTTGGGGGCTGGTAAGCGGTCGGAAGAGCTCGACGTGTCTAAAATTTGTTGGTCACACGAAAAGTTTGAGTCCATCTGAGAACGAAGCAGAGCCAAAACCAAGTCCATGCCGCCGACAGCACTAGCTGGTCCACGATGATTTTCATACAGGTGGACGACACCATCCTGGGTGGTACAGGTAATTTGAATGGAATGGCTTCTCCAGGCACTCCGTCGCCAATAGTCTTAGAAAGGCTTCGATTCAGCCACAAAATTCGGCGGCTGGTGTTGTGCGAGATTTCCAAAAGGACAGGATGGAACGCTTGATTATGAAACGGTAGCACCATGTCGACAGTCAACCAATCACCACTACTCAGTGTGAATAGCGACCACTCTTGTACGACGAAGGGAATCTAGTTGCTTCAGGACTCTAAAGTATAAGTACACATACCTCGAATGCATTTCGGTTTACTGCTACAGTACCCTTATCCGTTGCGTCCCGTAAGCAGGCTTCCGGCTGCGCAAAATAATATCAGATTCATCGCATTCCACGCCTTAATTCCAATCCAGCGTTTGACTCTGAGTGTTTACCGAGTCAATGACCGTCGCGTATGCTGTGGAACACCATTCTGCGTTCATGATAAGAGGTTCGGATTAGCGGAACAAATCGTGTGCAGATGAACCCACATTAGTTATTCCCAGACTTATTACTAGTAATAATTGGGGCGAAGCCCCTTGACTGGAGCGATTCCCGCAGGCCTCCTGAACCCAAATTTACGACACTATCCTAAATTTAGGTTTAGGCAATCCACCCGTACCTCAATTCGCATTCAGCGAGTTCATTTCTGCATCGGCAAGCATTGACGACGAAAGTGGCAGTCTCGTGCTGTTCTCTAACTGCGCTGGGTGTTAAGGGCCAGCAATGTAAGCGCAAGCATAAAAAATGGACAGAACTATCTGAGGCAAGCCGATCTTCACCCGAAAGCACGCTATGAAACCACGTGGGAGCTCCCAGTGGGAGGTGATAAATGGCAAGTCGTTCATAACATTATTAACACGCTTTCAGTCACTTTAAGCGCATTTTTATAAATACCCTACATATCCAGTACTCATTCCGCCCCGGCGACTGGGCATGGTTGTCTGCTTCTTGGGCACGAGACGTCTCTGCAGTGTGAGTGGGCGGAAGCAATGCAAGCTGAAGGTGAACATAAGTTTATTCAGTTTATTTATATGATATCAGGGTTTTAGGACAGGCAGCGTCGATCCTAGATCTACGCCATCCCTGGGCGAGAGGGCTGCGCCGATTGCACCGGTTATGTGACGTGTAGGGTAAATCTAGGATTTAGGACGACCTAAAAGTCTGTGCTCCACTTACAATTGTGAAACTCAGATTTATGACTGTATTCTTACTCCTTTTTTTTACGAAGGGTCGGTATTCATTTTCAGATCGGGTTAGGGTCGAAATTTATAATCACGTGCAGGGTGCGAAAAAATCGAAATTTCCCAGACTTTAGAAACAATCTCACTTCAAATTGGAGGGACCAAAAATATAAGATGCTAAAATGATGTGGAACGATAGTAAATCATCCCTTCCGCAGACTAAGGGCCAGTATTGCATCTTGTGGGACGCGGGATGGGACCAATCAAAACACGATCTTGCGGGACAAAATGTCCCTCATTAGGGACGACACCCCTCTTGACCCGCTGGGCTGTTGTGTGGTACGGGGCTGGGAAACACGAAATTGTGAACTGGAACCTGTAGACTTGGATGGCTGTGAGTGTTCCAAGGCAATGACTGTGAGTGTTTCAAGGTATACGTTCATGCTCATTTCGATTTTTCTTTCTAGCTACACAGCAAGATGGCTTCTGCTGATCCTGTTACTCAAATTGAAGCGCGTTGGAACCTTTCACTTTGAGGAAACGGTCGACACGCTACGAGCTTTCCTCACCAGCTACACGGCCAAGGAGCTCCGCTCAGCATGCACGATTTTCAATGTGAAGGTTCGCTCCAAGAACGCTAACATGGACAACAAGGTGGGCTACGAGACAGTTCTAGTGCAGCTTGCGCACTCACGTCGCGAGTGAGGAGGCTGAGCGCGACCAGCGCGACATGCTGTCACAGGGGTCTGAGGGTCAGCAGGTGCAAGCCCTTACCGGCACACGCAAGATCAGGCACTGTAGCTTTCGTTTGCTAAATGTCCTTTTCAGTGATCGATTCTGTGACCGGCTCGGACAAATGGGTACGCAGCCCACTCGTCGGGAGCTGGATGCAGTGCCACCCGGTGGGCTGAATGCCTTTTGGGTGGAAGTTGCGATTGAGTACGTCAAGGAGAGAGAGAGTATGGGTAGACTGGTGTCTACCGATGAGCGCTTTTCGGGTATCGATCCACAGCGTATAGTCCCGCACGACGGCGCGAAGCTCAAGCAGATGTGGAAGGACACGTCGGCCAAGTACGCTGCAGCTCATGCTCGAGCTACTCAGTCAGGCTCCCACGAGTCTGACTTTTATGACTTTTGTATGGGGCAGTTGGATGCACTTTACGTGAGCGCATGGCTTTTGGTGAGACCGCAGGCATTTAGCGATGCCGTGAGAAGCAGGCCGAAAACCTGTCAACTGGACACGCTGAACGAAACGGCGTCGCCGGATAAGACGAAGCTAAGCAGCACCAAGAAGCGCAAGTCCGATGCCAACGAGGTAATCTTCTACTTGGAGTCAAGGTTTGGATCTGCGGAGACGAAAGCTCGACTGGAAGAGCAAACAAAGATTGACGCCAAGCGAGCCAGAATATTTTCCGAGCTCGAGAAACTCACTCGGTCGCTGTGCGCTGCAAAGCAGGCTGGGCTGAGTAACGTAGTTGTTGGTCGACTCGAAGCGAAGGTGGAGGAATACGTGAAGCGAGTGGATGCGATTGATGGAGCAGAGTAAGCAGTGCTCAGTTCATTTGATTAGGTAGGGCGGTAGAGATTCTTACTCTTAATCTTATTGACCATTGCTTCACGCATGAAAGGGTTTCTCTCAGTTCCATTCGTTAGTGTTGCCGGCGCATACCCCAGCAGCGATACGAGCGAGTTTCCTTGCCATCTAATTAATCCCTGCCTGATGCACTCATCCACGATGTCATACATTACAGTGCCGACGCAGCGATGGTTTTGCACGAAGTTGTGCAGTCAAGCTGCAGCCTGAACGATGCATGGTACCTTTCGCAATGGTACTAGCAGTGGCCGCGCAAATATCTGCCACCGTCCAACCAGTAAGCCGAAGGACATCTCAATACGGATACGAAGCTGGGATAGATAAAAGTTGTACGCGTCCCGATGCAAGTCCGTTGTCTCCGGACGCGTAAATGGCGTTAGCATGTGAGTATCGCACACATACGCGTTGTCTCCAATCAAGTAGAAGCCGTTTTCCATTTCATTCATCTGTCCGTGTAAGGCACTCTGCTGAAAAGCCCGGCTATCATTGCAGCTACCAGGTTGCGCCGCATTGATGTAGGTAAATCGGCACCGATAGTCGCAACACGCCTGTACCTGCACACCATAGCAGCAATAGTGCCCGCTATAGTAACGCTGTGGTCCAACGCCATCAGTTGTCTTCAGTCGTGGTGCTCTTGTCGCGCCAAGCCATCCGTCAACACAACCGACGCAGCCTGCAAACATTCCTTCCGCACTCTGCGTCTTGAAAGCCGCAGCCGTCGCTTCACGTGCAGTGGGCGAGCAGGGGAACTCCAGTTTTAGTCCTTTTTCGTTGTTGATGGCGTTTAACACGAGACAAACAATCCGATAGTACGACGGCTTGCTAACACTACCAATGCGACGGATGTCGTGCATGGAGACTCTCTAAATATCTTAGTGTCATCTGCAAGGCGTTATCAACTGAGATCCATCCTCGCCGCACCCACGCATGCGGTGAGCGAAACAGCCACGGCGCGATCAAATTCTCGAGCTGCACGAATGCGGATGGCGGCATGCGATAATACGCCTCAAACTGGTTTTCAGCCAGCAGCATGTTCATTTCACGGTCCCATTTAAGCTTAACGCGAATAGTCGATGGCGCCTGGGGGCGTGGAAGTACTGTCAATAGCAGCAAAATTACCGAAACAATATCCTCCTCAGTATTCATGGAAATCCCCAGAAGACTGATCACCTTCGCGCTGCTCCTGGTGCTGATACCCTTCCTGGCCACCTTGGTGTTCAGCCTGGCGTTGCCACAGGTAGTGGTGGGTAAACTGCTGTTCCAGCTCCTGGCTGGCGACAGGGTGTCGACCTGTTCTAGCCCCTGGTGAGAGACGAGCTGTTCCAGCTCCTGGTGCTACTCCAGTTCCTGGAGACGGACTTGCTGTTCCAGCTCCTGGTGGGCGACGAACCGTTCCCGGTCCTGGCATCCTGGCGGCCCACGGACTGCTCCTGGTCCTGGCGACCAACAAGCCGTTCCTGGTCCTGGCGGGCGACAAGCCGTTTCCTGGTCCTGGCGGGCGACAAGCCGCTCCTCGTCTTGGCGGGCGACAAGCCGCTCCTGGTCCTGGTGGGCGACAAACTGCTCCTGGTCACAGCGGGCGACAAGCCGTTCCTGGTCGCGGTGGGCGACGGGTTGCTCCTGTTCCTGGCGGCCGACGGAATGTTCCTGGTCGTCCCGGGCGCGGGTTGCTCGGGTCCTAGCTGCGACGAGCTGCTGGCGTCTGACGGGCTGCTCCTAGTCCTGGCAGCCGACGGGATGTTCCAGGTCGTGACGGGCGGTGGGCTGCTGGTGCACGTCCCGGTCTGTCGGAGGGGCAGACCTTGCTGTGCTGACGACCTTGGGCTTGACTGGCCTGTTTTTGTTTTGAAAACGTGCGTGGGATGGGTGTCCTGGATGTAGTTATCCCAAATCCCATCCCGCTTTTGCCAGACGATACAATACTGGCCCTAAGTCCGATACCCGGACTCTTGGCTGTAAGTATCTAGTCGGAGGCTGCACGTAAATAAGAGCCAGCTCAAATTGTAGCCAATAGCAGTCGCCTAATAGACTGCTGAAGCTTTCTTGTGGGCCATTACTACAGAAGCCGCGCTCTGCAGAAGCCCCCCTCCTACCCCCTCGCCTCCAACTACTCAAGTATCATCATGCATTGTCACAGAAGATTTTGGGCCTACGCCGCCGCTATAGGCACCGAAATATCAGACCGAGCTGCGAGCTTTGCTCAAGAGCAAGTTTTGCAAGAGGAGCCAGGGTGCAACACGGCGGCAGAAGCCTGGCTGCGATCCCGCGCTGGGAAAGCCCTGAGGAAGCGCTGGTTGAACGAGACAGCAGACATCCGACAAGACTACATGTTTCGTCATGGCGACTCGGCATTTCCACTAGATGACAATCCATTTGGCATCCCAGATAGCAGACAAGATCACAATCGCTACCCTCAAATAGCGAGAGTGCGCAGGTCTCATCAGGTTCAGCAGGAAGCGACAGCGATAGCCCCTACAGCGACATCCCCAACAGCGACAGTCCCAGCCGCGGTAGCCCCAACAGCGGTGTCTTCAACAGCGGTGAACCCACCTATTGACAAGCAGACTAGGGCTCACATACGTGAATTCAAGGACCGCAGAGCGAAGTTATTACAGGCGGCTTTCGCCGCCGAGCTGACGGCGCTTGCGTATGCAATCCGAGCTGAAAACATTGACCAAGTGGTCCTGCGTTCTGCTGCTGTAGTTGAGTGCATGGGAAGTTGGATTGCCTCGACACTATCTCCTGGATGTAGCGGGAAATTTTGGGAATCATCAATGAAGTGGCTCTACACTTGAAGGCAGCGAATACGCAGATGACTATGTATACGAATGAAGAGGTCGATGCTGCATTACACTTGCGTCACAGCTGCCGTTGCAGCGCTGCGTAAGTGTGTCCGTGATAGTGTACAAGCTAGCGCCACCTTCGATGCCATGTACAACGGCAGGGAAACGCATATAGCTCCCAGCATAGAGTATTTGAAAGATGTATACTGGCTAGAGAAGCACCTCTGGCTCGATCTATCGCAGCTAATGCAGAACCAACGCATGGAACTACGACAACACTCAGCTCATCTGATCACGGCGTAGCGGCCGGATGTGAAACTGGAGTAGCGACCGTCCCGATCACAGTAAAGACTCCAGTCGCAACTTCAAGGAAAAGTGCTCAAGCTTCCGTCGCGACCCGCCATGACTGCCCTCCTGCAAAGAGAGCAGCAGCAAAAGAACTCTCCCTCGGGGATAAGCCATGCGAAAGTGATAGCGGTGACGACAATGCGAATAAAGCTGATTGTGAAAGCGGAAAGGATGAATCTGCTGCAAGTGATAGCGATGACGATGAAATTATTTTGTACAGTGAATATGCAAGCTCCAGCAGTGGATATAACGAAAGTGATGAAAATTGCGATCCGAGCAGCCCCAACGATACTACTGTAGAAAATGCAGTTCTGCGTAAGTCGAATGCTGTTTCCGAAAGCGACCTGATAAATACGATCCTGTGTTAGTGTGGACGAATCTCGAAGATCCGGAAAACCATCGAACTGCGCACCTGTTTACGAAAATTTGGATGGTTTGCAATCGGATGCTTCCTTGACGCAAGCAGCCTTGGATTACTTTATATATCGGGAGCTTACCTTGGAAGTGGGAGTAGTTCGTGCGTGTAGATCTGAACTGTACACGTTTATGGAGGCCGCCAGATACTCCTGAAAAACGAAACAAACACTGCAAAGGTTTTGATGACTTGTGCGCGATGTTTGATTGGACATCTTACCGATACGTACTACTACAGGTGAGTAGCCGGAATCACTGGAGCTTTTTGACAGTCGAAAATCCCATGCACACAGAGCCCACGAAGGTCTATCACGTCAATTCGATGAAAAGGGCTCACATTTCAGCCTACGCGTTTGATTTTCTGAATTGGTTCCTGAAAGAAGCCTACAAAAGAAAATTCAGAACTGCGTTTGAATGGAGTAGCTTTGTCCATTATACTAAGCCTCGGCATTCAAACTGCGCGGATTGTGGAATTTGTGTTCTACACTACATGAATGTGATTTCAAAGCACATCGCTGCACTGAAGCCTGACTCAATACAGGATTTAGTGGAAGCGTGGACACGTGGGGGATTTAACGTTGCAAAGGCAGCCGTGTACAGCTCACAGTTATATAAATCTGTGTTACCGAAGTGATTCATACTTAGTGCTCGAGAGCGGTAACGTCAATATAATGCCTTCAGTACTTGTATAGTCTACATAAAGTGCGTCGTTGCCACGCTCTGTGAAATAGCGAAGTAAACTGCGGTACCGCAAAGTGACACTGCGGTACTGCAAAGTGACACTGAGGTACGGCGCGGAGGCACTACCCTGTCGACTGGAGATCACAGCGATGGTGTCGTTTATATACTTGGATACATTTGGCCTTCCTCGCACGCGCTTTGCTGGTGGCTCAGCCGTTCCGTCCGATTTCTCCTCCAGGTTTTACCAATACAGAATCGCTTCTTCTTGGCTGTAGGTGTTCTCCCCGGAAGTTCAGACGCTGCCGCATGGGGCATTAGCGGGAATACGTAGCTTGAAGGCTCCGAAGCACCAACAAACAGCATACCTAGACCATGCAGTATACACTGCTCCAGTGGCTAGTGGACTTGTAAATTGAAATACCTTGAACTACAGAAGTCTTGATGCGAGCGAAATGCAGAAAAAGCTCCCCCGATGCCACCATAGATAGCTGGTTCTTCCTAGCAAAACAAGTATCGATAGCTCGATCAAAGGTGTGTCACATTAGAGTTAATACAACAGCATCATGCAAGCTCTTATAACCTGATCCAACCCCTTTAACAGCGGTTTCGTGTACCAAAACACGCAAGTCGCCGAGTGTAGCGGGGCTACACAGGATAGTGTACCCGGGGTACACTAATACACGCAAACCGACTAGTGTGTGTGGGATACACACACTTGCGACCAACATTACGAGCCGTCGATGCAACTATCATTGACTGGCACTCAGGCGCACAGCTATTGGTTGAAAGGGCCACATTTCAACCAATCATGTGCATGCATTTCATGCAAATGCGTGAGAGCCAACCATGGTCTCACCTTTGCAAATCGATATCATCTTAAGAGGGTTTAGCGTAAAGATAAGGTCAGCCCGCCACGCGGCGGGCTGCCATTCAATTCAGTTTTCTATTTTGATCTAAAGTCCGAAGTGTTTGCTTTTAGAAATACGCAAGCCCGCGTATTTCTATCTTACCTACAAACTTTAAGTCTACGCTTCCTCAATACGCGCATACTGTGTATGCTAAGAAACAGAGCGTAACTCTCGCCCTGTTTCACCGAGCGTGCAGCCTGGAGCTTCTCCTGTCTGCACGCCGGCTAGCAAATTCCGCTCCTCGATGGCTGAGCCCATCTTGTCGTGATTTTTGTAATTCTCTTGCTGTCCGATAGATACTGAGGATACCGCTCGCGCAGGAGATTCACGACCTGGGACATATAGCCCACAGCGGTGGCCTTAGCGAGACGGCTCCCTCGCGCACTCGGTTTTGTTTGCAGGAAGATGGAAAAGGCAGTGAGTAGAATTTTTGACTAGGCAGAGCACCAGGAGTAGCCAGAGATTTAGCAATACTGTCAATAGAGGCCTCATTCATGTTACCAAGAGCTAAAAACTCCCCGAAGCATATTATAGCTGCTGACTCCTGTCCCGCTGTCCCTTGCGCGACGCCCCCTCGCTACTCGTTGCATCTTTTCAAATGGCAGAGAAGGGAGTTGCAGCAGTGCAACCGCCACCAATTTAGGACCGAATATTGAGTTTGGAAGTTTTGACAAATATCGTTACAATTCGACCTTACACTTGGAGTTTGTAAGAACACTTATTAGATAATTTGCTAACATTCCCAAAATAATTGGGAACAGCTTGGGATTACGGAGAACTGCAACGTGATTGGTCAAACTCTCGACAGCGAATTTTTATTAGTCATTCGTGCCTTCCCACAGCACAGGGTTAGGTCTCTTAAAATACAGGTTGGGAAAACTTTACTTATCCTACAATAAACGCACTTTGCGCTACTTGGCGCGACATGCCACCTGACGCACACAAACCTCTCGTCTTCAGTATAGCATAGTCAACTAAGTGAAACTTACAAACGCCACCCGGCGCGTACTAACCTCTCGTCTTCATTATTGTATATTTAGTCCAACCAGAAACAGAAGGCCACGCACTCCGTCAGGAAGGCGGCGCTGGGAGACGAAGTCCGTTCGAAGCAGCAGAGGCGCAAGGACCAGGATGAAGCCTCGGGCGCAGGTGGCGGCGCAGTTCAAGCGCGCAGGACCAAGTAGCAGAAGCAGCAGAGGCAGCAGAGGCGCAAGGCCAGGCGCTCGGTGGCGCGTGTACGTCCAGCGTATGTGAGTGCGCGTTCGAGTCCCGTCCGTGGCCCCCGTCCTGGCTGGAGCTAACTTGGTTTTTGTTGTGATGCGTTGACAGGCTTGATGGACAGGCCCGATGTGTTCAAGAGAACAAAATCTGGAGACCCACATGAGTACAAGGCTTTGGGCATCGACGAAATAGTGTGAGCTGAGAACGATGTGCTCGTCGATGTGGGGCTGGAAGAAGGCGGATTGCTGGTGCGTCAACATTGATGAAGTTTGCTGGAGACCGATGGATATATTCTGATGGTAGGTGGTTCTGTTACGGCGAGGGTGCTGACTGCAGATGTTGTTGTGGTTGTTGTAGCAGACCTGAGAGTTGCGGCCAGATCACTCTGGTAAACGAGACAAACTAATGATGGCAAACGTGATGAATGAAGCTGCTATTATCAAAGAAATTGCTTTTACTAGTTGGAATTGCTACGATTGGTGACGCACAAAGTGGATGGATATCTGACGAGCTCGGTGGGGGGTGACGACCTTCAAACTGGAAGGGATCTAGCGCGGTGGGCTGGGCAGTACTTGCTCTTGTTGTAGGGCCGCGATTGGCAGTCCTTGACGCCTTCTTTCTCCATGGGACCAGCAGAGTTTTTGCTACTGGACATTTTACTGCATCCCGGTATCGGGCACGTGTCTCCTCCGTTTATCCGGTATTTTCCTCTAGATCGAGCAGGCGTCGTGCAACCCGTCTCGGTGCAAGTCTTACGCTGATGAACCGTAGCGCATGTCGAGACGGGCACAAGAGGAAAATCAGACAAGTCGCCAGGAACGGCAAGATTATTAGTCTCGAGGACGGAGCGAGTGGCCGACATCACTCGCTCTGTCGAGATCGTTTCCGCAGCTTCGCTGGTGGTGATTGCAAATCTATCCACTGAACTGGAGGGTGTTGACTGATGAGGACATGATGGCAGACTCTGCGCTGGCGCGGCCCGAGATGTGACGTACTGAGTCCGTCGTATTCGAATGAATTGGATGTGACGGACATCGTCTCGGACCGCGCATCAACGACCGATCGAGCTTCGTCCGTGTCGTCGCCGACTCGATCGCGCTCACGGCGTCGGACTCGGTGATGAGACGATGACCAGCGAGGCGATCGATGAGACCGACGCGATGAAGACCGGATCGGCGACCGCGATAAAGACCGGTTAGGCGACCGCGAAGAAGACTGGTGAGGCGATCGAGACGAAGCCCGGAGCGGCGACCGCGATGAAGACCGGCGAGGCGACTGACGCGATGAAGACCGGCGCTGCTAGTGTGGCTGCGATGTCGCCGTGAAAGGCGTCCAGACTGGAGCGGACATTACAATTATTGTGGGCTCCGTGCACTGCAAAAATAATTTTGAAGGCTCGAAAGTCACTCCCCTGTTGCTGATATTGTTGTTGTTGTTGCTGTTGTTGTTGTTGAAGTTGCAACGACCCCGCATAGTGCTGGAACTGCTGGTACAGCGGAAGCTCCTGTGTTTGATGATCGTTCTGCTGCTGCGAAGGCTGAATAGATCGGGGCCCCACACGCTGTAACTCAGCAGAGGCGACACTTAATAAACGCTTGGTTTTTGTCTCGAGCTCATTAATACGTTGTTGGAGCTGGCGAATTTTCTCATCCTTCATTTCGAGAGGTGAAAGTACTGTCATGTACTTTATCTCTAGTCTTGCGTAAGCAGCTTTGCGTTCTTTCTTTTTGTTAGGGAACTTTAGTTGTACTTGGGTCAATACGCCACGAAGGAAGCAATCACTGCGGACCCAAATAACCTCCTCGCTAATAGTTTCCTCTACCATCGTAGCCATCATGCATTGAACGGCTCCATAAGTTTGAAAACAAATTGTTCAGCAGCGACTAGTTTCTCTGGGTCCAAAAGTACCATCTTAGACGCAGCCACAGTCGTCACGTACTGGCCCAACCCCGAAAAAGCCACATAATGAGCAATTCTCTCCTTCAAATTGCAGCTTCGGCCACCCTTCACCAACTTCCAGCCGGGATCGGTGGGGTGATTCGGCACCGTTTCAATGAAGGCTTTGAAATCGAGGTTAGTTATTTTCTCCACATAACCCAACCCAAGCGTGTAGAGCTCACTTAGACATTTGTTCGCGAACAAATGAAAAACCAAGTTCATTGGAATGAAATCTTGAGTCGAGTTTCTATCGACGGCCTTTTTACGCATTTCACACGCCAACTTAGGTCCGAGCGTTTTTTTGTTTGCAATAGCCACTAGGGAAAGAAAAACTCCAGTCGAGCTAAATTGCCAATTCCCACCGCCTTACGCCTTCAACATCCGTCTCCCAAGTCCAGCATTTAATTCTAACACCCTGTTTGTCTATAAAATCCGCGAGACTGTCCCTCTGAAGACGCACAAAACGCTTGTAGATCGTAAAGAAATGGGAGAGCCCAACAAAAGGAACGCCCTCATAGAAAACCAAATTCTTGCCAGTATTTAGCGTGTCATCAGCATTCACGTCAAAATCGTCGTCTAACTCCAATTGCGATATCAATTCATCAACGTCGATGGAGGCGCGTACCAGGGGCTCGGTCTGCACTAATCGGTTGCAGGTCTGTTTGGGTGGCTGTTGGGAGTCGACAGTCAAGTCGTCGATCAGCGCTGTCATTGACAGAGAACATTCGATGTTAGCATCGAGAGGCTCTGTCAATTCTAGGAGCTCGCGAAAGGAGCTTGGATGCCCCATCGCGATGTTCCTCCCACAAATTGGTCGGAAACCAATGTACACTTGGTTTGAGTAAGGAAAATTCAACACACAACTTGTTGCAAAAAATGGCTACATTTCCTAAGTTTCCGTGACCTACGATCGGCAGCAGGACGCCACGCAGCTCCCCGAATCCAGCGCCTGCCTGGAGCTTGTGAATGTGCACGACTGCCGGGAGCAGCTCGTAGATCGCGGTCGCCTCGAGATGAACCCCAAGCGCAGTGGTGAAAGTGCTCGCGGGTCAAACGGCCCTCCTAATGAAAGATGAAGTCGCGATGTTTGAGCCGTGCCAGCGCCAACCTGGATACGTGAGAATCTTGGAGCCCGCGCCGTCGGTGAAAAAGGATTTGCGGAGCACATTAGGAAGCGCCGAAAGGTTGCCACTGATCATGACGCCTACATGATGTCGCGGTCGATTCCGCTAACGTCCAACCTAGTGGAGAGGCTCTTCAGCGTGGCTCGTGCCGTTTTGCGCCGTGAGCGCCACCGTTTCTTCCCACGATGCTGGAAATGATATTATTTTTGAAGATAAATGGATCGTACTGGGATGTAGCGACTGTGGAGCAGTGCCTCGGAAGACAACTTCATGAACATGATTGCAGTAATTTAACAGTTTGTTGAGTTATCTACTTCGAGTACTTGGTTTCATCAAGCTGTGCTAACAGATACTAATTTCGCTCCTCTTGCTTCAATAGATACTTATCAATTTTAGGCAGGCCTAAATATAGCCGATGTAGGGTTTTGTAACGAGCAGCTACGATTTAAAAAGATGAACGCTGTGGGATTGGGTGGCGTAATGGTCCAAATACGAGCTTTTCGATAGTTACAGTTGTTACTGGCGTTTATCCGATGTCAGAAAGAGCGGTTGGGTAACCAAATGCAAACTCCATGCTTGTCTTGGGTTTAAACACCTGGAGGCAATCCTCGGATGATTGATCGAAATGAGTCAAATGTCAGCAACTTGATGGAGATGATCTCAGATGGCTTCGTATGATACTCGCTGACGAACGCGAGCAGCTGAGCTCGATCACTAGCCAAGAAGCACATAATATGTTAAGATATTATCTTAAGCCTTCGCGTAGATCGTGCTAAACCCACACCTGATGCTGGATTTTTGGTTTGTGCAAAACCAAGAATGTAGCGTCAGTTATTTGTTAACTACAGTTGGATGTCTCTGGAGTGAACAGGACGTAACATTCACCTGGGTGGCTTGCATTGAGAAGTAGCTGCAATGTGTGAATTTTAGTTGCTTAACAAAAGATTAACCCCAATTACAAAATAACGCCCAGGTTTTCTTGTTCTTCATAGACTAATTCGAACTTGGAGAGCGAGCTTGTGATTGTCGTGTCTTGGAATTGTTGTGATGTGTGATGTGTTTTGCGAAACACATTTATCCCCTGGAAATACTCAAAGAAATATTTAAGAGTACACTCACAAGTGGCAAGATGCAGAACTTCGGAAATCAGTATGTGATCCACGGTCACTCGTGTAAGTGCGCTCCTGTTCGAGTCTACAACGTTGTCCGACTTATTTCATCCACTCCGTCACGGTTGGCTGCTTAAGGAGCTCTGCGTGGTACAGCTCCTTGTCGTATCCGTAGTCAAAGAAGAGCTACAAATATATATCGCACATCCATGCATATCAGTTAAAACGACTGAACGGAACAACACGAGATCAGTGATTTTTAACGTACCTCGGTATGCGGTTCGATGTCACGAAGCGCATACAACCCGATGCGGAAATCACAGCTCACATTCATGATCTTGCAGGCGCAGTTCGGATTTTTGGAGTGGTTAATAAACTACAGGGCGACGCAACAGCGCCGTGTCCAACAAACCGAAGCAAAGACAAGGTTAATGAACGAAAATAACAACACGATCTATGTTCTCAGGATACACGGGACGTACTCTTGTCTTGTTTCCCTTTCGAGTCGAATCGATCACAGTCTTCGTGTCCAAATTGAACAAATAACTAGCAAATTTAGCCATCACCACGTGAGCGAATTTGCTGATCTGTAGCCAGAAGTTAAGTATTTCGGCAGCCGTACCTGCGATCGACTTTGTCATAAACAGCTCCACGTCTATCTGCTTCTTCCTGAGTCACCATTTCCCCAATGTACTCGATGATGAATTCGTCTCTAGCAACAAACTCGTCAACGAAGAGTCCCCAACCAGCAGCTGTAAGACTAGAGCGACCCATTCGGACGTGCTTCTGCTTTCCGAGCGTTATACTGCGGTTTTGACAGGATGGGCTATGCTTATCGTCTTTGCTCGATTCGTCGTCCACTTGCTTGGTTCGGGTCCTGTTGCCGTACGTCTCTCCTTTTGGCGCGCGTCAATTTCGTCTGCACAACACACCTTGCACAAGTCTAAATCGCATTCTCGACCCGCACAATAGCACGGGCATGCCTTCGTGCGGCAACGACCACGTTGGCATTGACATCCTTGAAAGAAGATTTTGCACTCTTCGTGGATGCAGTGGCAGTGCTTGGAGCAGAAGATGCCGTTTTCCATACAAGAGCAAACGCCTGGTTCGCACGGACCTGCGTGGGAACAAGGTTCGATTCTAAATATTGCAGAAGCAACTCTGCGCGTTAGCTCAATAATCCAGTATGCTTATTCTACGTGAGCATATAATACGTACTTGATTTGAACAGAGTTCATAACGCCGTTCTGCGAGCCTGTGAGTTTCAAACATGCATCCACAAATAATATGAGTCCAATGCATTCCTTTGGCAACGATGAAAGACACACGCAAAAGCAATTGCTAACAAATGAAATGAGAAGAAAAAATGTACAGCCCAGCAAAAACCCAATAACTGTGGTCTCGCGCGCCTCAGGATAAACATGAAGGGCATGTGCATCGTTCAATATATGTCACTCCATGCGGCTGCGATCCTAGGATCTTCGAGTTTCACAGCGTATCCAGGGTGACAATAATATGCACACACATACAGCATGTATATTTGTGTCACGAACGTACTCTGTAGATGAGCAATCGACATGCGCGCATTTTTTCTTCCGCGAGCGTCGACTTTTTGGCTGGGTACGCGCGTGCTTTTAATTGCGGCATAGACAACATGTGTAAGAAAACTAGTATATGATATAATAGACATCATTAAGCGTACCTCTTTCACCAAGCTGCGGTCGTTGATGTCGTAATGTGCACACACCTCGGCGACTTCCCGCACGTCTTATCTCCAAGTAATTTTGCCATTTCACAAAAGTTACCCGAGCAGATAACGTAGGCACGTGCACACATAGTGCGTGCCAGTTTGTCCCAACCAAATGTGGTACTGCTGGCTCCCGCCTTTGAAAATCCGTTGACGCGTGAAGAGCTCATCTGGGCAAGGAAACAATCATTTCCGCAGTTCCGCCCCGTATTCAGCATTGTTTCCTTCTCCTTCGACTGTAGCTCAACCGCGTTTTGTTCAGCAATACTCTGTGAGCACCACAAAAGAGAGTCGGCAAGTTTAGTACGAAGGTGCGCCATCTAATGTCACCAATTGGATAGGATAACATGATGTCGAAGACCAATACACTTTCGTACCAGCTTGGGTTTCTCCACACATCCATGATAGTCGCAATCGTAAACGAGACAGCGTCTACAAAATAAAGCTATACACGCAAGCATAATCAGCAGACATCGATCTGACCAAAATCAAACAGTATAGGCAACGCTCTAATTTGGCCACGTACTGCGATACGAATCTGCAGCTTCTTCGTACTGTTCAAAGTATTTCTCCATCGATATATTTGGCTGCCCACCGCTCTGAAGACTATCATCAGCGCTAGCAGGTGTTTGACATATTGTTCCGTTCTGGTCATTTGCCGCAGCCATGGCTTCCATACGCCGTTTTTCTTGGCTGCGCGTTGTGCCTGGCGCAACATTTTGTGCACCTCTACCAGCACCTATTTGGTCAACCAGACAATGCGTGAGCTACAAACGGGCAACAGACTACCAGAGTACATTGACGCGTTCCAACCTCCTCTTCAACTTGGATGACTCCTGCCACGCGCTTGAGATCGCTCGGGGTAAGGTCCCACGTGGACTGCAGCGTCTTGAGCACAGCCTCACACATCTCCTTCGTGAAGTCCACCTCAGACGCACTTGTCCGCTGCTGTCTAAACATCACCCCATCACAAACAAACAAAACCACCACACAACCGACTCTCATAAATCATTTATCCCCCGCACTGCCATCCCTCTGCAGCCATCTCACTTGATCTGGTAAAACTCGGACACCACGTCTTCCTCGTCATCGTCCCCGAAATACGGTAGGAACTTGAGCTGCAGCTCGTCCTCCACCTCGAAGTTCTCGGTCAGCGCCGTCCACATGGTCGCCGTCGGAATCGGCGGTACTTTCGGCAGCACGACGCCGCGTTTCATCAGCGTCACGCTCTCTCTCGGTCCGTGCAGCGTCATCCTCACCACGTCCTTCACTAGTAGATCGGGCGGCCCCATTCTCTCGGACGCTGCAGCACCCAACCCCCAAACCCAACATGACAATAACAATAACATTGCAATAATAGTTAACTCCGAAAACCTACTTTACAATAATTGCGCAATAACAATAAACGCACTTTGCGCCACTTGCAATCCCTGCATGGCCTCATGCGAAATGGCATTGGCCGGAATTGGGTACTCCAGCCGCGCGCGCCGCGTTTGCCCCATATAGAGCGCGCTGGTCATCCGGTTGCGCGCCACGTCTCGGCTGGCTCGGATGTGGTACTGGCGCGTGAAGTGATTGAGCGCCTCGGCCGCGTGCGCGCACAGCTGCTCCTCGATCTCCGAGTCGGACGGCTCACCACCCTGCTCCGAGTCGGTGCCGTCACCGTCCGCTGGGCGCTTGCGGCCGCGCCGCTCGTCCTCACCCTCCATGTTAGCGTAACTATTGCCACTGCTCCAATAGATTGCCCCGTTTGTGTGGCGTGGCACTAAAGCGAAACATGGATGGATTTATCCGGACGATTTGGGTATACAGTGCAGTACAGAATTCCACGGCAAAGAGAGAAAGGTGGGACCAATAAGGACTGAGAGGTTACAAACTACATTTGTACGTACAGAGTCGCGATTATGGAGAAATGGCTGCAGCTTTGTACTATCTGTGCGAGGTAAATCAGGGATTGCAATTCTCCTTTGCCGGGGAATTCTGTACCCACTTTCATCCACTGGTGACCAAACGGCCATAATTATTGGCATTGCAGGACGAATGGTCTCCGGTGACAGGAAGGCGGCGCTCGCCTCGCGCTCGGAGCGCGCTGGTGCTGAGCGTGCTGCGCGATGACGTGGGCGACGTGGCTGGGCGCGTGGCCGAGGCGCTGCTGCGCTCCGAGGGGCTGCGGCTGCCCGAGCTGGCGCAGAAGCTGCAGCGCCAAGTGGCGGCTCCTCCTTCGGTGCACGAGGTGCGGATGGTCGAGGGATTGAGCTAGAGATTAATGTACTGAATTAACATAATGTGTGGTTTGGTGGTACGTTTTCGCTGTATGCTGCAGATCAAGTGCGCGCTGCTGAAGCTGCTGCAGCACAATGTGCTGGACGTGACGTCCGTGGCGGCGCCGAGAGGCGGAGCACCCACGGTGGCGTACTCGGTTCGGTTTTTTTTTATTGCTGTATTTTGAGATTTTGTGCTGGTTCTTTTGAGTGTTGATGGTGGATTTTTGTTTGTTTTGTTTTGCTGTTGTTGCAGATTAATGTGCAGGAGGCGCTGTATCGCCTGCGCTTCCCCAAGTTCATCGAGCAAGCCAAGGAAACCTTCGGACTGGAAGGAGAGGTGGTCATGGAGGAGATCTTGGTGCAGGGACGCGTCCGCCTGACCAGTCGCTGGACAATATGGCCTACAACTTGGCTTACCAGCGTCGCCAGGAAGAGAAGCAGAAGGCGCAGGAGAAGGACGGCGAGCAGGCCACAGCGCAGGAAGAGGAGGAGATTAGTGAAGAAGAGCTCGAGGAGTGTCGCCACCTGCTGCGAGAGGCTTTCGTGGAGATGGCCAAGAAGCGCTACATCTCGCGCGTGCACCCTCTCGACTTGACTGTAGCAGAGCCGGAAGAGCAGCCCGAGTTCCCTGCGAGTATCATGCGTGGGCAAGATAAGGGTAGTGCTGGTACTACTTCCAACTTGAACAGCGCGTCAACTGCTGGAAAGTCCTCGGGTGCAAACGGTGCGAATTCAGCCGCAAAGCCGGATGAGGACGGAATCACAGTGCGCGGCAAAGCGGAAGGCGCCGTCACCGCCGTCAGGCAACACCGTGCCTGTGGAACTGCAAATGATGCTGGAAGCGGACGAAGCCGTCCGGAAGGAAAGGGACGACTCTGAGACAGAGTGGGACGCTAACAACTCTGCTTCGTCTTCAACTTCTTCCAGTCGTGGATCTAAGCGTAAGAGCTCTAAGCGCGCAAAGTTGCCCTCGAAGGGTTCGTCCGCTGGAGGAGACACTGCCACCGGTGGCGAAACCAGCGGTGAAGATGCACCAGGCTCTGCGGTGGGCATGGATGAGCGTTCACTGGTGTGGCGCTTCGGCGTAACGCAGCTATTGCGTGATCTGCGGCATAAGGCATGCATTCGTTTTGCGACGGAGAACATCAACGCGGTTGCCGGCGTGATTGTGGCCGCCATGCTGCAGCACTCGGCTCCTCGTGAGCGTGAAAAGGACGAGCCGATGTCGGCCCCCATTTCAGCGCGTGACCTGTTCGAAATGGAGAGCGTGAAGAAGGCGCTGCCTCCTGAGTCTAACAACCCGTGGCGTTTGCTTCTAAACTACATTATGGTCATGTGCCGGGACAAATCGGGTATGGTCATGAAGGTGGCCCAGGAGACATTCGATCCGAGCCAAGCGCGAGCAGGTGATGGTGGCCAGTACGCGGTGCATATGCAGAAGATTGTAGAGTTCGTGCAGCAGGCCACTACCCACGCGTACATTCAGGACAAATTTGGCGTGGCGAGTGCTCGCATTGTGCGCCTGCTCATGGAGAAACGTCAGCTAGAGCAAAAACAATCGGTGAGCTGGCGCTCCTTCCATCTAACGACACGCGTCACCGTCTCTACGAGCTGTACAGTGAAAAGTTGCTGAAAATGCAGGAGGTTCCGAAGCGTGCGGACCACAACCCCGCATTCACGTTCTTCTGTTGGTCAGTGGACGTGCCGAAAATGCAGGTACGTATTACCGAGCGCGTGCAAGACTCGCTTTGCCGTCTGCGTCGGCGTCGTAAATTTGAAGCTGAAGAGAACAAAGAGCTGATTGCCCGCTCTGAGCAATTGGTCGAAGGCAACGATCTGGACAAGTTTGACAAGTTGAGCCGCTCACTCGACCGACTCGATCGTGCCATCATTCACTTGGACGGCATGCTCATGCTGTACCGCGACTTCTAGCTCATCAGGAACGAAATATACATCAGAACAAGTCACTAGCGGCGAAATATTTCTGCAACCAGCTCGTTTTGTCTGCTGTCTCCGTGTGTGTTTATTTTTCAGGTCATTGCCATGGTCACCCAATTTTAGTGCTGCGGTCGTGCCGACGCTTCCAGCGACTGCTGCACTTCTAGAAACGATCTTCCTGCTTAGCCGTTCCGTCAAGGATTAGTGCGCAAAATGGACTACTATGAGCTGTTGCAAGTCCCGCGTGGTGCCACCGAGCAGGAGCTTAAGAAGGCGTGAGTGGATAGTGTTGTGTTAGCGTTCGTTTGATGTAAGTGGGCTGACATCGGTCTTGTTTGTTTCGGCAGCTATCGCAAGCTTGCGATGAAATGGCACCCCGACAAGAACAAGAACAACCTGGTGGAGGCTCAGTATCGCTTTCAGGAGATCTCGGAGGCCTACGACGTGTTGAGCGATCCGGAACGTCGTGCCATCTTTGACCAGTACGGCTACGACGGTCTCAAGAACGGTGTTCCCGATGAGAACGGCGATATGCGCGATGGCTACGCTTTCAATGAGCGTGCATCCGAAGACGTGTTCAACAAGTTTTTGGCACCAACAATCCGTTCGGAGACTTTGGTTTTGGCGACACCCTTCCATTTGCAAGTTCCCTTCGGAAAAAGGGTCCCGAGAAGGCAGACCCCATAGTGCGGGAGCTCGTGTGCACGCTGGAAGAGCTCTTTTGGGGATAAGCAAGTCCGTGACGGTCCAACGCAAGCGACTGCAGAACGACGAGCTGGTCGAAGAAACCAAGACGTTCGTGGTCAAGGTTAAGCCTGGCTGGAAGGCCGGCACCAAAATCACCTTCGATCGGGAGGGCAACGAGACGCGCACACATGACGCCGGCGATGTGGTTTTCCAGGTGGTGCAGCAAGATCATGACCTGTTCAAGCGTGACGGTGCCCATCTCGTGTTCACAGCAAAGCTGAAGCTCAGCGAGGCGCTCGGCGATTATTGTGTTGAGGTTCCCACTCTTGACGGCCGCAAGCTAGCCATCTCATGTAACGAAGTGGTGAGCCCGAGCACCGAGAAGATTGTGAAGGAGGAAGGTATGCCAATTTCCAGCCAGCCAGGCGAGTGCGGCGACCTCCGCATAAAGTTCGACATCGTTTTCCCTCGACACCTTACAACACTGCAAAAGACGGCGCTGGCAAAAGTCTTAGGTTAAGCTCGATCAATGCAGCTCTGAAAAGACGACAACATGCACAATTTCGTTGAGATGACTTCTACATATGATGCATAAATCTTGCTTTAGTAGTTGTACCAACCGGTATCGTATTGATTGAATATTTACTACAGCCCCTATCACTGAAGTCCTCACCGACGCAGTTTCTTACATCAGCTCGCTGTTAAAACAAAAACCAAGCAACAGAACAGTTAGACATAAAATCACAACTTCCCCAACAACAGTAATACACAAACCCATACGCAAGGGTACTTACTAGGCAGGGCCACCTCCGCCTTCGGGGACAGTCCAATTGATATACTCCTTCGGCATCTTGATAGAGCAGCACTTGCAGTGGACGCAGTTCTGAGCATTAATCACGAGCTGCGGAACGCCGTTCGCCTCGCTACCGTCGGTGTACTCGTACACACGCGCGGGGCAGAATCGCTGCTCCGGACCAGCGTACACAGGAAAAGACTCCTTCGACGGAACCTCCGCTTGCTCCGGCTTAATACGCAAGTGAGCCGGCTGGTCGTGGTTGTGGTTGGTACCGCTGCGCTGCAAGTTCGAAAGCAGGTCGAACGTAAGCTTGCCATCCGGCTTCGGGTACTCAATCGGTGTGAATTCCTTCGCAGGACGCGTCTTCGCCGAGTCTGTGACGGTGTTCGGAATGGTCCACGGCTCCTTACCCCTGAGGACATGCGTGGCCAATCCAGCGTACAGAAGACCCGGCAGAAAACCATTGTGGAAACCGGCGTGCACATTGCGAACAGCCTTAAGCTCTTCAGCAATCCAAGACTCCTCGACAGCAGTTCCGTAGCTCGAAATGTCGGCCGCAGGCTCTTCAGCGTTAATCTCACCGGTCTCAGCAACAGGCTCGGCGCCTGTGGCCGTCAGCGCCTCGTACGCAGCCTCCGCAGCAAGCATGCCAGACTTCATTGCAGTGTGGGTGCCCTTAATCTTGACACCATTCAGGAAACCAGCCGAACAACCAATTAAACCACCACCGGGGAATGTCAGCTTCGGGATAGCGTGGTAACCACCCTCATTCAAGCAACGAGCACCGTATTGTACGCATTCGCCGCCCTCCAGGTATTTCTTAATAGCTGGGTGCGTCTTGAATCGCTGGAACTCCTCATACGGGTTAATGTACGGGTTCTCGTAATCCAGACCGACGACAATACCGATCTGCACCAGGTCGTCCTCCATGTGGTACATGAAGGTTCCACCAAACGTTTTGTCCATCACCGACTGCTGCAGCGGCCAGCCCAGCGTGTGCTGCACAAGACCAGCCTGGTGGTTCTCCTTGGGGATGCGCCACACCTCCTTGACGCCAATACCATAGGTCTGCGGCTGGACGCCCTCGCGCAGGTTGAACTTCTCCATCACCTCTTCACTGCACGAGCCACGGCATCCTTCGCCGAACAGCGTCACACGTGCACGCAGCTCCATGCCGCGGGCAAAGGTGCCCTTGGGCTTGCCGTCCTTGCCAATGCCGACATCACGCGTGGCAATGCCGCCCACGGAGCCATCTTCGCGGTACAGGACCTCCGAGGCCGAGAAGCCCGGGTAGATCTCCACACCAGCTTCCTCGGCCTGCTCGCCCATCCATCGGACGAACTTGCTCAGACTGATGATGTAGTTGCCTTCATTGTGCTGCACGTTCAAATCAAAATCACAAAGGATCGAATCAGATACCTATCTTGTAGGATAGACAAAGAGCAAGAGTGACGTCACTCTCCACACCGTCCGTCAAAGGGACTCACCTCCTCGCGAGGCAAAAGGAAGTGCGGCAGACCGAGAGACTTGGTCTCAGACAGCAGCAGGAACTGGTCCTTGGTCACGGGGGTGTCCAGAGGCGCACCAAGCTCCTTCCAGTCGGGCAGCAGCTCGTCCAGCGCGCGGGGCTCAAACACGTTGCCCGAGACAATGTGCGAGCCCACCTCCGCGCCCTTCTCAACCACGCACACCGACAGGTCCGTGCCCTTCTCAGCCGAGAGCTGCTTCATGCGGATCGCGGCCGCGAGACTCGCGGGACCCGCGCCGACCTGGAGCCAAACAAAACCCATCAAGATACATTTGCAAAAAGGCAGTTCGTCAGGACTTTGCTTCAGTTTCGGGGGCTAAAAATAGACGACCATCACTCTGCATTTCGCACGCACCAACAACACGTCGTAGTCCATGGCCTCCCGTGGCTCGTTGAGCATCTCCTGCTCCTCAGGGGAGAGCGCGGCGGACGACAGCCAGCGCGACGGGGCCGGCTGGCGCTGGAGCGTCCGCAGCTGGTTGCACAGCGACAGCGAGCGGCGCCACATGCTTTGCGGGGCGGGGAGTTTCTTCGACGGGGTCGCAGGCCACTTGAGCTCGAGCTCGCGATTTCCGCAATGAAGGCGACAGGCCTCACGTCGGCACGGCACGTCAGCCGCGCCCCACCATCAGAATGCGCCCGGTTCTGCACGGATTATCTTCCGGTTAAGTACGAAAAGGATCGAAAAGTATGCAAAGTGAGACATCGGCGAGCCTGCGGACGAAAGCGGTTCCCCGTATACCCAACACCGGCGCCGAGCTTTCCAGCCATACACCAGCAGTATAGTGTGGTGCTGGCGACAGACACGACCGGGACCAGCGATGCAGCGCTGGGAAGGGATTGTGCTCGTGTGGCGTCGTCGCAGTTGCGCTGCGCGGAACAGTCAGCACGGCGTTTGAGAAGTGGTATCCGTGTTCCTACCTGCGAAGGTTAAATGGAGGGTCAGCAATTCTTGATGACAAGTCACCACGGACAGCAGCGTCCACACGTGGCGGGGACCAAGCAAACGCGGTCTCCACAGTTGAACTGGTCTCGGCCTCGTGCACTTTGCCATCAAGGAGTAAGCTGCACCCACCAGCTTACGCGCACAGATTGGGGACAGTTCAAACGTCCACCGAAGCGGTGAGTATTCAACAGTAAAAACAAAATCCCCCATCGTCCTCGTCGTGCTGGATGAAACCAGACTCTCTCGTCCTCGACTGATCGCCTGCGATTATGACCAGCGGAATCTCCCATCGCGCGTGATGCGGCCTAGCGAATTCTGCTGGGCCGTCCTAACGGGAGATTGGATCTCGGTGCCGCAGATCAAGCTCCGTCCTATCGGTTGATTGGTCGACTTGAACTTCAACGCAGACTTTAAGCGAAAGCGGCCGGCATGCAGCCCGAAGCATTCGTTCCTGCAAGCGCTGCACTTGAATGGGCTCGAGCTCCGCTATCCCGGCGCGAGGAAGGACCGGTGCAGAAGCGTCAGGTCGTCGCCCTCTCACCCGTTACCCGTTGACGAGGTGGCACTGTCCGACGGTCTTGCACACTTGGCGCCCGGCCATGATCGTCAGACCGCGAGCGATTGGCCGATCCAAGTTTTCTGCTTGGATTCTGAGGCCAGCATGATACACAAAATGCCGTAGAAACGGGCGTGGAGGGGTACTGTACCGAAATACACAGGCGCTTCACCCCTGGGAGTACGTGGCATGGGATCCTTTGCAACGGACGTGCAGATCCGGACGGGCGGCCATTCGACCGTGGGCTCTATTGCTCGCTATCGACTCGAAAGCTACTGCGCCGCCACTTCGGGTTTCACGAACTTCGCGTGCACCCAGACGCGGTCCATGACAATGTCTTTGCGGCGATTGCGCAGTCGCACGGTGCAATACTCGTTCTCCAGCGTCCGGAACCCGCCGTGCGTCTCGAACAGCTCGGCCAGCGCCTCACGCGAGAAGAAGTAGGCCAGCGTGCCGTCGCTGCGGTAGTAGAGGCTCGGGCCCAGGTTCTTGGCGTTGCGGCGCATTGCCAGGTCATACAGGCCGTAGTCGCGGAAGCAGACGACGCCCCCAGGCTTCAGTGCCGTGAAGACCTTCTGCAGAGCGCGGTCGAAGGACTGTGGCGGCAGCGCCGACAGCACGAAGACCATCAACACGACGTCGACGGACTCAGGCTCAACGTCGTGCAGCTCCTCCAGCGCAATGTCGCACACGAAGGCCCGGCACCGCGACTCGTCGTATTCGGGGTTGTGCTGCAGGATGTCGATGGCGTGGGAGCTGAAGTCGCAGACTTGCGCGTGCACGTTGGGGCACTCGGCTAGAATGGGGAAGATGGCACTGCCGTAGCCGCATCCAAGCTCTAACACTTCAACCACGTCGCCTTCCGGTGCGTAGAGCTCGGGAACTCCTTGACCAGGTAGTTGCGCGGCTTGTAGACCTTGCCTGTGGAGGGGGTACGGATGCACGCATGACACATGAGGCGGCCAGACACACGTTGCAGTTAAACACCGGGTAGTTCAATGTGTTGCTCCGTGAAGCGCAACGGAGCATCGCCTTGCCAACACCCACCGTTGTTGCGCTGGTGGAACTCGTCCCACTTGCCCTTGGCCTCTTGCGCCAGTTGCTGCTTGTCGGGGAGGTCTTGTCGGCCTTCGCTCAGCACCTCGACGTCCTCGCTCCCTCGACATTCTCGGGCCAGGTCTTCCCACTCGAAGTCGTGCGAGTGCAGCTGCACGTCGCGCTTGGCATGCGCGTCGGCCATCGTATGATCCCAAATGGCTCGATCGACCGCAAGGACGAGGTGTCCTTATTGATGATGTCTTTATATTCGGGACTATTGCAAGTCCGATCTTGTAGCTTTTCAAATACAAGGCAATCACTGGATTGCTATCGGAATAAGGACGCGTTTAGCCCGATGTCACTATTGAATCAAAGCAGAACGGATGGCGGATGGGAGCGTGAATAAGACGAGCAAGAAGAAGAGCAGGCAGGACAGGGAAGGACATGACGAAGGATGCGTCTCCGTCCGGCGTCGTGAAGATCGAAAGCGCCGGCGCTTCAAGGAAGGGCCACGTCGTGTGGGTGGGTCATGTGCCGCCGTCGCTCTGCGCCAGTGAGCTCACGATCCGAGACCTCTTCAGTGAGTACGGGATGCTGCTGTCCATCAAGGTGCATGAGCTGCAGTGCTAGTTGATATTATTGCTACGAGTCTGACGGTCCTTACGACATTGTAGATCCACCACAATTTCGTCGATATGTCCACGGACGGGTTCCTCTACGTGGAGTACTCGTCGAAGGATGAGGCCGAGGCTGCTGTGGCTGCTGTAAAGTGCAAACGAGTCGGACGCAGTGGCGACGAGCAGCTCAAGATCAAGCAGTCCGTGGACCCAACGACTCTAGTTGGAATGGAAGCAGAGTTGGCAATGACCCGAGGAGAGCCCCAAGTTGATGTGGACGAAGAGATTAAGGATCTGCTGCTGGGTAGACGACAAATGAACCGGTTCTCACAGCAGATCGACAACAGCGGCATGGACGAAGAAGACCTCATGCTCCAAAGTCTATCGCAGCACTCCTTCTCCACTTCACAGCCGCGCAAGAAACGGAAAAAAGGCAGTAAAAACCCGTCCAAGCACTCCTAGGTGCGGTCGGCACTAAAATGTTTTTTTATTTTATCACAAAAGTTCACTCTTCATGTTACAAGGTTGAAGACGAACGCTTCTCCTTCATGCGGCGTAGCAGCAGCTGCATTCGCGCACTGGATGAACATGTGCAGGTAACGTGTCCACAAGTCGGGCAGCGCTGCAATTTAGGCTTTTTGTTTGGAAGAGCGCTGTTGTCAGCTGCCGCGCTTGGCACCGGACGGCGAGAAGCCACTGCTGCAGCAGGTGCTGTGGGGTTCGAAGGCACATTATCCTCGTGATCTTCGTCCGCAGTACCCGAAGAGAACTCGTCGGAGCTTGAGGGCAACTCGTCGACTTCAAAGCCCTCGTCTCCGGAACCATCCCCCATTCGTCGTCTTCGCTTTCACCATCATTACCAGCTGCAGTGCCGCTTGAAAAATGGCCAGACTCGTCATTGCTTGCATTGCTGTTGGTTTGGTTAGACTGCAACAGCATGTTACTGCTGCTGCGACTAACACCGAGTGGTGCAACAAGGGTAGCCGCCATCTTCCGTTTCGGGCGCTTGTTCAAAGCACGCGAACTCTGTGTCACAATTGAAGCAGCTGAAGATGTGGGGCCCGCAATACTCTTGCCCACAATGCGGCGCTCTAATGCAGCGAGAGCGCGCTTCATGCGCTCATTGCCCGGTTGTCCCAGATTTTGGAGGCGAAGAGGATGGTGCATACGCTGGGACAACTTGCTCGCACGTGCTACCTGCGTAGCGGCTATAGGAGTAGCTAGAGACGGCCGAGATGGAGAAGAATGTGGTGAAGGCGTTCTCAACAACTCCACGCTTTTAACCGATTGGTCATCTGAGTCAGAGAGTAGTGTCTCGAACGTGACTCCACTTCCTTCATCGTCCCCAGCGTCGTCGTCATCATCGTCATCACTTAGCTCCATCTGCTCGAAGTCAGAGTCGCTCTCATCATTCTCTGAAGACAGCAGCTCATCATGCTCATAATCGCTGTCATCTTCCTCCTCTTCGCCCTCCTCCTGTAACATGGCAAAATCGAAAGGGGTGCTAACTTGCGGCAATTGTCCAAATTGAAGTTGTGTACTTGTGGCCACATCAAGCGTTTCAGTTGCTTGAACGGCAGATATCTCTGAAGGCACTGACAGGTCCAGAGGACTGATTCCTTGATCATCATCGAGAGGCTCTACTTGTTTACGAGCACTGATAAGCTGAATGCCTTCCGAACCAAGGAATGTTTCAGCTGGCGCGGCGATGTCTGCTGAGTCCGCAGCAGTGGTGGTCGCCTCCAACTGGCTTTTGCTTTTTCCTTCCTTGCCTTCATCCATAAAGGACGGCCAATTGTGATTGCATGTCGAATTCAGGAGCGTCGCGGGGCTAATGAACGACCAAGATGAAAAAACAGTGCTGGGTGCAGGTTTTTCGTCTTGCAGGAATCTGCATTAACAACCATTTTCTCGGCGCTTCCAGCATCAGAAGTGAACCCACCGGCCTCAGGAGCGTCCCAACTGCCATGACCAAGCTGCTGAAGCTGTAGGGCAGCATCAAACTTTGCCGTTTCTGCTTCTCCTCGCTGGCGCATCATCCGATCACGTAATTTGTCTTCCAGATACTCTTTCATGGCAACAGCCAGGTCCAATGAGTTATCCTTGGGCGCCACTAGACCAACCTCCGCGAGTTCGGCACGGAATTTTGCTGTAATTCGTTCCCAGCGTTTCCTGATCTCAAGGCGACTGCGATGCGGAAGAAAGCTTTTGGCAAGTCGAGCAAAGTGATATCTTTCGTCATGCAGCTCGACAAGGCCACGTGCAATTCGTACATCTTCCTCGAGCAACCAGCCAGTACCACGAACATGCGGAGACTGCTGGTAAAATGCCTTAATCGCATTCATTCCAGACTTTTGCCCGTAAGGTACTTGTATCGCTGTCGGATGTTCTGGGTACTCTTGAGTGGTAAAAAATGCTTCTGGATCTGTTCCCACGACTCGGTTTGAGAGCCAAATCGCTTTACGCCATCCGCCAACAGAGTATCTTCGCTTGTGCTAAAACCCTTCTTGGTTCTCTTGCGTTTTTCGCCAGCAGCAAGTGTGTATCTAGCTGTAACATTTGCTCCTGTATGGCGCAGTTACGTTCTTCAAGCGAGCAGCCACGTGCAAATCCTGCCGACAGCTCGTCTACTGTCTGCGATCCCACAAGCTCAAACATTGACGGGTGCGCCACTGCGGCGTGTGCCGCCGTCAGTGACCTCGTCACACGACGAAGAGCCAACAGATTTTCGGTGGTACTTGCACTACCGCTCGTGTCAACCGACGTGGAAACGGGTGCACTTTTATCCCCATCGTTGTCAGCGGCTTCAACATCAGCAGGATTGATAACGCTGCCCGCACCAGTTGTTGCCGGATTCAGTTTGGAGAGCAAGGCATTCTTATACCGCAGTGCTTTCTCACCACGTTGCTGAAGTTCCTCAATCATAGCTCGGCACTCCGCCAGCGCCGGCGTCGGTGTTCCCTTTGCCAGTAGATGGTAGCTTTGCAGCAGCAACTGCAAATGCTTGTGCATTTGCGATGCAAGCTGAATGCACTGCGCTTGTGTCACAGCCCCGCGTCGTCCTCGAAAGGCCGCTGGCTTGCTATCCAACTGCGCGGCATCTCTGGCGGTGGATAGCCCCGTCTTAGCGGCCGGTATCTTCATTTTCTCTCCACTTCCTTCCGCCATTGGCAACGGAGTTGCAATGGACGTGGAGGCTTCACTTGCTCCGCCCTCCATCTCCTCTCTCACTTCCTTCCTGGGCTCCAGAGCTGCCACGATCCCGGGGCCTTGGGGAACGTCATGTGTGTGGAGTCTAGCAGCAGGTCCGTGAGCTCCTTCTTGGAGATGCCCCGCCTGGCCTCCTCGTCTTCATGGTCGTCGTCCTCCTCGTCGGGACGGTACTCCTCGTCCTCCTCGTCCAAGAAGGACAAATTCTCCTGCTCGTTGGGCAGCAGCGACGACAGGAAGCGCTGGTACTCGCGGTCCTCCTCGGTCTCCGGGGCCGCCTGCACCAGTCAAAGTCACCCCACCCGCACGAATCAAGGCACGCGGTGGACACGCGCCGAGGGAAACGCAGCAGCAACGTCAGCAATGTCATTAGCCACTTCCATGGCGCCAAAACGACATTTTGGCGCCAGGAATAAATAGAAATTCAAGTTTTGGCGCCAAGAAATTGTGTATAGAAAGGACGACCCCTCACGTTCTTACTTCGGCGTCGGGCAGCGAGGCCTCGAGCGTGTCGATGGGCACGTTTACGAGCGAGAACTTGGTGCGCGTGCGGGTGGAGATGGTGTCGGCGTCCACCTGGTCGCCCTCGGGCGCCGCCGCGCTCCCTGGCGCGTCGTCCATCAGGCCTTGGCGCGCTATCACAACTCTGGTACAATCGCTGGCGGCAAATGAGTGAGTCTGCGACGTGTGAGAACGAGAAAGGACGTCAGCAGCCGTGAAACGGCATCATAGACAGTCGCAGTGACCGCGTTCTTGTTCTTGTCTCGGTTGGCAGCCTGCACCAGGATGGACAGAGCTCATTGTGCATTTTGCGGGAGAAAACCATCAAGTTGATTTATTGAGCTGAAGAGTTTACGCGATGGCTCCTACAACTTCCTACCCGACACTCGCAGCCGATGGCAGCATTGTAGACACCGCCAAGACCGCTGCGTCCTTTGCCAAGGTGGTGTTCGAGACCACGAGCGACCCAGCGACGGCCTCGGCCATCAACACGGGCATGGAGTTCCGCACAGGCCCCGGGTACAAACCCTTCGCGCTGGCCAAGAGCTTCGTGGCTGGCTTCCAGGACAAGACGCCACCGTTCGGCTTCAACGGGCTCGGAGAGCTCGTGTTCATGAGAACGTACTCCCGTGTGAAAGCTGACGGCACCAAGGAGCGCTGGTTCGAGACTGTGGAGCGTGTGATCAACGGCACCTACAACATGCAGAAGAAGTGGCTGCAACAGCTGGGCCAGCCCTGGAACGAGGACGAGATGACGCACACAGCCCAGGAAATGTACACGCGCGTCTTCCAGATGAAGTTCACGCCGCCTGGACGTGGGCTATGGGCCATGGGCTCCCCATCACGGAAGACCGCGGACTGTACGCGGCGCTAAACAACTGCGCCTTCGTGTCCACGGCGGACATCTTGAGCTTGAGACCCCGGCGGAGCCGTTCTGCTTCTTGATGGAAGCTGCCATGCTGGGTGTTGGTGTAGGCTTCGACACCAAGGGCGCTGGCAAGGTGCTGGTGCAAGGTTGCGACGAAACGCAGACCAAGGTGTACACCGTTCCGGACTCCCGCGAAGGCTGGGTCGAGTCGGTGAAAATGCTGCTTGAGGCGCATTTCCTGCACCAGCCCCCTCAAGTTTGACTACTCGCTCATTCGTCCGGCTGGTGAGCCGATTAAGGGCTTTGGTGGCATCAGTTCGGGCGCTGGTTCGCTTACCGCGTTGCACGAAGCAATTGACTCTATCCTGAAGCCACTTGCGGGCAAGCCGTTAACGGCACGAGGCATTGTGGACATCATGAACCAGATGGGCGTGTGTGTGGTCTCGGGAAATGTTCGACGCACGGCCGAGATCGCCTTTGGCGACTACAATGATGAGGAGTACGTCGACCTCAAGAACTACGAGAAGAACCCTGATCGCGCTGCCTATGGTTGGACGTCGAACAACAGTATTTTTGCTGATATCGGCATGGACTACAAGCCCATTGCCGAGCGCATTGTGCTGAACGGTGAGCCTGGCATTGCGTGGCTCGAGAACATGCGCAACTACGGTCGCATGAACGGCATCAAGGACGATCGTGACCGCAATGCGTCTGGCGGCAACCCGTGCCTGGAGCAAACGCTGGAGTCATACGAGATGTGCTGCCTGGTAGAGACGTTCCCGTACAACCACGACAGCCTCGAGGACTTCTTGAGACGCTCAAGTACGCGTTCATGTATGCTAAGACGGTCACACTGGGCCAGACTCAGTGGCCGCGAACCAACAACGTAATGCAGCGCAACCGCCGTATTGGTTGCAGCATGTCGGGTATCGCGCAGTTCATTTCCAACCGTGGTCTGAACGAGTTCCAGTGCTGGTGCGACACGGGCTACAACAAGATTCAGGAGATTGACGCGCAGATCTCGGCTCGTTTTGCCATCCCTCGGTCCATTAAGACCACCTCCATTAAGCCCAGCGGGACGGTGTCGCTTCTTGCCGGTGCTACCCCTGGCATGCACTACCCTGAGAGCCGCTTCTACATCCGCCGTATGCGTCTGGACAAGCACCTGATTTGCTGCCGGCGCTTCAGCATGCTGGCTATGACATTGAACCTGCCTATGAGGCCCCGGACTCGACGCTGGTCGTGTCTATCCCAGTGGACGTGGGCAAGGGTGTCCGCACGCTTTCGGATGTGTCGGCGTGGGAGCAAATGGCGCTTGCTTGCTTCCTACAGCGCTACTGGGCCGACAACCAGGTGAGCTGCACGGTGACCTTCGACCCGAAGACGGAGGGCCCACATCTCTCGCACATGCTGGATTACTTCCAGTACCAGCTCAAGGGCATCAGTCTGCTGCCAAAGCTGGAGCTCGGCGCGTACAAGCAGATGCCGTACGAGGAGATCAGCGCCCGTACGTACCACAAGATGAACCAGAGCATCGAGCCTCTGCAGTTCAATGTGATCCAGTCCACTGAAACTGTGGTCAACGTCCCCGATAAGTTTTGCGAGGCCTGCGTGACAGACCCGTAAGTTTGCACTGCTAGCTGTTAGGAGATACACATGTAACCAGGATAAGGAATGGCATCTTTAGATCATACAGCTATTGTGCATCGGAGTTGCATCCATTAGGCAGGCACACAGGAGAGTATCTCTCCTGTGTGCCTGTCTTTAGGGATACTTCGAAGTATCTGGCTGTAGCAGCCGCTCGATTCGTGCCCACTAAACTCGCGTCAACAGCTTTCATATTCCATCATCAATATTACGCACAATCTTGTACGCAACCGTTAAGGCACTTCATCTAACACCAGCGATATTCACTGGTGCGTCAACCACCTCCACGAAACCATCGACATTACTCCAAGCCCCTCTTATTGCCTTCGGGCTGTAATCCGACAGATTCTCGAGCTCCAATGTTGACCCGAGCGAGAGCGACGACTAATCACATAGCGGTTGGCCAATCAATGCTCGACTCCTTCTGCGTCGCGATGTGTGTAGCAGGACCGATGGTTCATTCTTGAATTTGCGTCGTCCGTGGCAAGTGACTGAAGCGACGACATGCCGCACGACGACACGTCAGCCAAGACGCTCATGGCCGACGGTTCTCAAGCTTTCAACCACCACGTGGCGTCCAAGCTCCAGACCGCGCTCGGACGACCGCTGCCCCAGTTGGAAGTTCGAGTCAAGCACCTCACCGTCGAGGCGGACGTGGTCGTAGGCCGACATGAGGACGGTCGAGAGCTCCCCACGCTCGCTCACACCGTCAAGACGGCGGCGCTCAAGCTGTCGGCCAAGAAGCACGTGGTGCACAAGAGCATTCTGCGAGACTTCAGCGGCGTGTTCGAGCCAGGCACCATCACGCTGGTGCTGGGCCAGCCCAGCTCTGGAAAGACGTCGCTCATGAAGGTGCTGAGCGGCCGCTTCCCGAAGGGCAAACGTGTGACGATAGAGGGCGACATCACGTACAACGGTGTGCCGCAGCACGAGCTGCAGAGCCGCCTGCCGCAGTTCGTGTCGTACGTGGATCAGCACGACGTGCACTTCCCAACGCTCACGGTGAAGGAGACGCTGGAGTTTGCCCACGCGTTCACGGGCGGGGAGTTGCTACGTCGAGGCAACGAATTGCTGGTGAACGGGTCGGCAGACGAGAACCTGGAGGCACTGGAGACGGTGCGCACCGTGTTCCAGCACTACCCCGACATTGTCATCGAGCAGCTCGGCCTGCAGAACTGCCAGGACACCATTCTCGGCAACGCCATGCTGCGAGGTGTGTCGGGCGGCGAACGCAAGCGCGTGACGACGGGCGAGATGGAGTTCGGCATGAAGTACATGACGCTCATGGACGAGATCAGCACGGGGTTAGACAGCGCCACGGCCTTCGACATCGTGACGACGCAGCGCAGCATTGCCAAGACGCTGGGCAAGACAGTGGTGATCTCACTGCTGCAGCCGTCGCCCGAGATCTTCGCGCTGTTCGACAACGTGTTGATTCTGAACGCCGGTGAGGTGATGTATCACGGACCTCGCGACCTCGCGCTTCCGTACTTTGAGAGTCTGGGTTTCCATTGCCCACCTCACCGTGACACGGCGGACTTTTTGTTGGATCTTGGCACGAATCAGCAGGCGAAGTACCAGGGAGCGCTGCCTGCGGGTCTGTCGAAGCACCCTCGTTTGCCATTGGAGTTTGCGGAGCATTTCCAGGATTCTAGGATTTATCGTGACTCGCTGGCTCGGTTGGAGGAACCACAACGATCGGAGTTGACGGCAACTGTAAAGACGCACATGGATCACATCCCAGAATTTCAACTCAACTTTTTGGAAAATGTACTTACGGTAACGAAGCGTCAATTGATGGTGACGATGCGCAACACTGCCTTTATTCGCGTGCGCGGCTTCATGGTGATTGTGGTTGCGCTGTTGTACGGCACTTTGTTTTTCCAATTGGACCCCACGAACGTTCAAGTCAAAATGGGTGTTCTGTTCCAGAGTTTGTTTTTTCTTGGCCTGGGTCAATACGCCCAAGTACCGGCTTACTGCACCATCCGCGCCATTTTCTACAAGCAACGACGAGCGAATTTTATTCGATCTTCTGCGTATGTGATCGCTTGTTTGGCGAGCCAAATTCCGTGGGCAATTGGTGAAACTGTGGTGTTCGGATCAATTGTCTACTGGATGTGTGGCTTTGTTGGCACTGTAGCATCATTTCTCTTGTATGAACTACTGATTTTCCAGACACTAATGACCTTTGCCGCGTGGTATTTCTTTATGGCGGCCGTGACACCAGACATGCACATTGCCAAGCCCGTCTCAATGATGACCATTTTTACATTCGTAGCGTTCGCGGGCTTCGTGGTTCCGAAGGATCAAATTCCCGACTATTTTATCTGGGTCTACTGGCTCGATCCCATGGCGTGGTGCCTAAGATCTGTTGCTGTTAGTCAATACCGCTCGTCCGACTTTGAAGTGTGTGTTTACAAGGATACCGACTATTGTGCAAAGTATCAGATGAAAGCGGGTGAGTACTTCTTGTCGCTGTACGACGTTCCTTCCGACAAGAATTGGATCTGGATTGGTGTTGTGACTCTTTTATTTTATATGTGGTCTTCATGGTGTTTGGCATATTTGCTCTCGAGTACAAGCGATATGAAAGCCCAGAGCACATTACTCTCAACGTCGGGACGGTGGAACCGGTTGCGACTGACGATTATGTTCTTGCTGCTACACCAACCAGCAGCAGAAAGTCCCCAGTAACAGGAGCATGCGCGGAAGACAATACTGCGGTGGCCGTTGACGTTCAGCCCACCAAGAAGACATTCGAACCGGTCATCATCGCCTTCCAGGATCTCTGGTATTCGGTGCCATCGCCGCATGACCCCAAGGAATCGCTCACTCTGCTCAAGGGCATCAGCGGATTCGCTCTGCCAGGCTCCATCACAGCACTCATGGGCTCCACTGGAGCTGGCAAGACGACACTTATGGACGTGATCGCCGGTCGTAAGACGGGAGGTACCATTCAGGGCAAGATCCTGCTCAACGGCTACGAGGCTAGCGACCTGTCCATTCGGCGATGCACCGGTTACTGCGAGCAGATGGACATCCACTCGGACGCGTCGACGATCCGCGAAGCACTGATCTTCAGTGCGTTCCTGCGTCAGGACAGCTCAGTGCCCGACAGCGAGAAGTACGAATCGGTGAACGAGTGTCTCGATTTGCTGGATCTGCGGGGCGTGGCAGACGAGATCGTCCGTGGCAGCCCCACAGAGCGCATGAAGCGTCTGACCATTGGTGTGGAGTTGGCTGCAGACCCAAAGGTGCTGTTCCTGGACGAACCGACGAGCGGACTGGATGCCCGCTCGGCCAAGTTGATCATGGACGGCGTGCGCAAGGTGGCGGACACGGGTCGCACTATCGTGTGCACGATCCACCAGCCGTCGACGGAGGTGTTCCTACTGTTCGACAAGCTTCTCCTGTTGAAGCGTGGCGGTGAGACGGTGTACTTCGGTGATCTGGGCAAGGGTGCGCGGGCCATGGTGGACTACTTCGAGGCGATCCCAGGTGTGCCGTCGCTGCCGTTGGGGTACAATCCTGCTACGTGGATGCTGGAGGTCATCGGTGCTGGCGTGAACCACGTGAACGACAATCCGATGAACTTTGTTGATTACTTCAACTCGAGCGAGACGAAGCGAGAGATGGATATGGAGCTGGCAATGGAGGGTGTTTCGGTGCCAACTCCTGGGTCTGTGGAGCTGGTGTTCGCGAAGAAACGTGCTGCGAGTTCTTGGACGCAGATGACAGCATTGGTGTCGAGGTTCATGGACTTGTACTGGCGCACACCGTCCACGAATCTTACAAGACTGATCATCATGCCCCTGCTGGCTCTGGTATTTGGTCTAATGTATATTGGCACCAGTTATAACTCGTACCAGGGGATCAATGCCGGTGTCGGTATGATTTTCATCACTTCCTATTTCACCGGAGTGATATCCTACAACAGCGCGCTGCCCATAACGGCCGAGGACCGACCAGCGTTCTATCGTGAGCGTGAATCGCAATCATATAGCGCGGTTTGGTATTTTGTGGGCTCCACGGTGGTTGAGATCCCTTACGTCTTTGGTTCGATGCTTCTCTACACGGCTGTCTTTTACTGGATGGTGGGCTTTTCGGGCTTTGGCACTGCGCTTCTCTACTGGGTCAACACGTCGTTGATGGTTCTGCTGCAGACGTACTTGGGCCAGCTATTGGTGTACTGCTTGCCGAGCATTGATGTCGCTGCACTTGTGGGTGTGATGGTCTACTCCATCGCAATCCTCTTTACGGCTTCAACCCGCCAGGGAACACCATTCCAGCGGGATACCAATGGCTCTACACGATCACACCGCAGCGATACTCGGTCGCGATTTTGGTGGCGCTTGTTTTCAGCGACTGCGACCACCTTCCAACATGGGATAGCGAGACGAACCAGTACATGAATGGAGGCAACAGCTTGGGCTGCCAGCCGATGAGCAACCCGCCGACTGGTACCGACCACATCACTATCAAAGAGTACGTCGAGTCCACGTTCGAGTACAAGCACGACGAGATCTGGCGCAACTTCGGCATCGTCTTAACGTTCATTGTCGGCTTGCGGCTGTTGGCGCTGCTCTCGCTGCGCTTTGTCAACTTCAAAAGAAATGACCACCGTCTTGTCGCACGATCCGCAATCGGTCGGCAGGGAGTCCACCGTTTAATCCGCAGGCACGCGTCAACGACTGCAGCTGCGAGTGGGTGCCATGACATGTTGCATCGGATCGCGTGAGCCAATTGTCGCTCTTGACCAGTCGCGCTCGGAGTCACCATGGTACACCAGCCGAAATTGTACCGTGTTGACTCCCGGAGTCGGCAGCCATCTCCTTTGCGAGTCAACGTCGAGAGCCCCGCACTCTACAAGTAAAAAATACATACAATTTTCAAGTATAATGTCCCGCATGTCAGAATGATGGTCGCCAATAAATCGTCTTCAATGACAGCATTCAACGACAACGATTTAGAAGAAAAAACTGAGTGGGGGGCAGCTAAACCCTCACTTCCCAATTTGCAGCGAACTGCACACAAGCACCTACGATTCTCAAGCCCATTAAGCCCAAAGCAGACAGTTCCTCAAAATGGCGACGTCGAAGCTCGACGACACGTCAGCCAAGACGCTCATGGCCGAAGGTTCTCAAGCTTTCAACGACCATGTGGCCACCAAGCTCCAGACCGCGCTCGGACGGCCGCTGCCCCAGTTAGAAGTTCGAGTCAAGCACCTCACCGTCGAGGCGGACGTGGTCGTGGGCCGACATGAGGACGGTCGAGAGCTCCCCACGCTCGCTCACACCGTCAAGACGGCGGCGCTCAAGCTGTCGGCCAAGAAGCACGTGGTGCACAAGAGCATTCTGCGAGACTTCAGCGGCGTGTTCGAGCCAGGCACCATCACGCTGGTGCTGGGCCAGCCCAGCTCTGGAAAGACGTCGCTCATGAAGGTGCTGAGCGGCCGCTTCCCGAAGGGCAAACGTGTGACGATAGAGGGCGACATCACGTACAACGGTGTGCCGCAGCACGAGCTGCAGAGCCGCCTGCCGCAGTTCGTGTCGTACGTGGATCAGCACGACGTGCACTTCCCAACGCTCACGGTGAAGGAGACGCTGGAGTTTGCCCACGCGTTCACGGGCGGGGAGTTGCTACGTCGAGGCAACGAATTGCTGGTGAACGGGTCGGCAGACGAGAACCTGGAGGCACTGGAGACGGTGCGCACCGTGTTCCAGCACTACCCCGACATTGTCATCGAGCAGCTCGGCCTGCAGAACTGCCAGGACACCATTCTCGGCAACGCCATGCTGCGAGGTGTGTCGGGCGGCGAACGCAAGCGCGTGACGACGGGCGAGATGGAGTTCGGCATGAAGTACATGACGCTCATGGACGAGATCAGCACGGGGTTAGACAGCGCCACGGCCTTCGACATCGTGACGACGCAGCGCAGCATTGCCAAGACGCTGGGCAAGACAGTGGTGATCTCACTGCTGCAGCCGTCGCCCGAGATCTTCGCGCTGTTCGACAACGTGTTGATTCTGAACGCCGGTGAGGTGATGTATCACGGACCTCGCGACCTCGCGCTTCCGTACTTTGAGAGTCTGGGTTTCCATTGCCCACCTCACCGTGACACGGCGGACTTTTTGTTGGATCTTGGCACGAATCAGCAGGCGAAGTACGAGGGAGCGCTGCCTGCGGGTCTGTCGACGCACCCTCGTTTGCCATCGGAATTCACGGAGTACTTCCAGGATTCTAGGATTTATCGTGACTCGCTGGCTCGCCTGGAGGAGCCACAACGATCGGAGTTGACGTCAACTGTGAAGGCTCACATGGATCACATCCCAGAATTTCATCAGTCTTTTCAGGAGAACGCACTCACAATCTTCAAGCGTCAGATGATGATCATGGTCCGCAATACGGCCTTCATCCGCGGCAGAGGTTTTATGGTCATTTTGATCGGACTTCTGTACGGCAGTACGTTCTATCAGCTGGACCCTACGGACGTACAAGTTGTGATGGGCGTGCTGTTCCAGTCGGTGCTATTCCTCGGGCTGGGTCAAGCTGCGCAAATCCCAACCTATTGTGACGCTCGCGATATATTTTACAAACATCGCGGCTCAAACTTTCTCCGCACCTCAGCGTATGTTCTGTCGAGCTCGCTCAGCCAGATTCCTTGGGCGGTCGCGGAGACAATTGTGTTTGGATCCCTTGTCTACTGGATGTGCGGTTTGAAATCGTCAGTGGGGGCGTTCGTGGTGTTTGAGATCTTGCTGCTGATGACGATTTTGGCCTTCGCAGCATGGTTTTTCTTCCTGGCTGCAATTTCACCAAACCTACACATTGCAAAGCCATTGTCAATGGTATCGGTTATGCTTTTCGTCGTCTTCGCCGGATTTGCTGTTCCGAAAAGCACGATGCCAGATTATTTCATTTGGATCTACTGGCTGGACCCCATTGCCTGGTGCCTTCGTGGAATCGCGTGCAACCAGTATCGCTCATCTGAGTTTGACGTGTGTGTGTACGATGGCATCGACTACTGTACGAAATATGACATGAAAGCGGGTGAGTACTTCTTGTCTCTGTACGACGTTCCTTCCGACAAGAACTGGGTCTGGCTCGGTGTAGTGTTCCTAATTGCCACGTACATCGTCTTCATGATTTTTGGCGTACTCGTGCTTGAGTATAAGCGGTATGAAAGCCCGGAGCACATCACTCTCGACGTCGGGACGATGACAACGACCGAAGACTATGTTCTTGCTGCTACACCAACCAGCGGCAGAAAGTCCCCAGCAACACGAGCTCGCGCGGAAGACAATACTGCGGTGGCCGTTGACGTTCAGCCCACCAAGAAGACATTCGAACCGGTCATCATCGCCTTCCAGGATCTCTGGTATTCGGTGCCATCGCCGCATGACCCCAAGGAATCGCTCACTCTGCTCAAGGGCATCAGCGGATTCGCTCTGCCAGGCTCCATCACAGCACTCATGGGCTCCACTGGAGCTGGCAAGACGACACTTATGGACGTGATCGCCGGTCGTAAGACGGGAGGTACCATTCAGGGCAAGATCCTGCTCAACGGCTACGAGGCTAGCGACCTGTCCATTCGGCGATGCACCGGTTACTGCGAGCAGATGGACATCCACTCGGACGCGTCGACGATCCGCGAAGCACTGATCTTCAGTGCGTTCCTGCGTCAGGACAGCTCAGTGCCCGACAGCGAGAAGTACGAATCGGTGAACGAGTGTCTCGATTTGCTGGATCTGCGGGGCGTGGCAGACGAGATCGTCCGTGGCAGCCCCACAGAGCGCATGAAGCGTCTGACCATTGGTGTGGAGTTGGCTGCAGACCCAAAGGTGCTGTTCCTGGACGAACCGACGAGCGGACTGGATGCCCGCTCGGCCAAGTTGATCATGGACGGCGTGCGCAAGGTGGCGGACACGGGTCGCACTATCGTGTGCACGATCCACCAGCCGTCGACGGAGGTGTTCCTACTGTTCGACAAGCTTCTCCTGTTGAAGCGTGGCGGTGAGACGGTGTACTTCGGTGATCTGGGCAAGGGTGCGCGGACCATGGTTGACTACTTCGAGGCGATCCCAGGTGTGCCGTCGCTGCCGTTGGGGTACAATCCTGCTACGTGGATGCTGGAGGTCATCGGTGCTGGCGTGAACCACGTGAACGACAATCCGATGAACTTTGTTGATTACTTCAACTCGAGCGAGACGAAGCGAGAGATGGATATGGAGCTGGCAATGGAGGGTGTTTCGGTGCCAACTCCTGGGTCTGTGGAGCTGGTGTTCGCGAAGAAGCGTGCTGCGAGTTCTTGGACGCAGATGACCGCTTTGGTGTCGAGGTTCATGGACTTGTACTGGCGTACACCGTCGTACAACTTGACACGATTCGCAATCGCTCCTGTGCTGGCGTTGTTGTTTGGTCTGATCTATTTGAATGTGGAGTACACCTCATATCAGGGGATCAACGCTGGTGTGGGAATGGTCTTCATGACGACGCTATTTAACGGCGTAATATCCTTTAACAGCGTCCTGCCAATTACATCGCAAGATCGCCAGGCATTCTATCGCGAACGAGCTGCTCAGACATACAACTCGTTGTGGTATTTTGTTGGCTCCACCGTCGCTGAAATTCCGTACGTCTTCGGCTCGATGCTTCTCTACACAGTTATCTACTATTGGATGGTAGGCTTCACGGGCTTTGGTACTGCGCTTCTCTACTGGATCAACACGTCGCTGTTGGTTCTACTGCAGACATACATGGGCCAGCTGCTGGTGTATTGCTTGCCCAGTGTGGAGGTCGCAGCTCTTCTTGGTGTGATGCTCAACTCGATCCTTTTCCTCTTCATGGGCTTTAACCCGCCAGCCGAATCAATTCCTTCCGGGTACAAGTGGCTTTATACGATCACACCGCAGCGTTATTCGCTCGCGGCCCTGGCTGCCCTGGTGTTCAGCAAATGCGACGAGCTTCCCACATGGAACAGCGAGACGAACCAATATGTGAACGTCGGCAGCAGTTTGGGCTGCCAGCCGATGACCAACCCGCCTGAGGGCATTGACCACATCACGATCAAGGAGTATGTCGAGACTACATTCGAGTACAAGCACGACGATATTTGGCGCAACTTCGGCGTTGTCGTCGCGTTCATCGTGGGCTTCCGGCTACTGGCGTTGCTCGCACTGCGTTTCATCAATCACCAAAAGAGATAGATGCAGGTGCTTCGGTACATTTTGCGTATGTTGGGTTTGAACGGTTGATGGCTCGCGTGTTTAAAATAAAACAAAAAAATGATGATACAATGCCACAAGAACGTACAGCCATTAAAGGAGGTCACCCCACATGACGATAACTGTACCGAACTAACATTATCGATATCTTTCATTTTCTCAATAGATCACAACTGCGTCGTGTCGTTTACAATCAGCCGATGTTCTTTACGACCATTGTGTCACCAACACACTCACAGCCGCAACAATATAGTTAGTATATCCAGCTGCGTCTGGATACTCGCCATTCGTTCCGTAGTGACGTCCCAGATCAAGCATACCGAGTCATGTATTTCAAAGCGCTGGCCTAGCAATTGGAAGTCAGTATTGCCACTCATCTCCGATGGCGTCACCATTCCTACATTACTTATTAACCCTTGTGCGGGAGACGTGCTTTCGGAAATGTTCATGCTTGTAAGGTTTATGAATAGTTGTCGAAGCGAGGCAGATGATTTTGCCGTCGCACAATTGTCGATGTTCTTTCTTTCATGGATAACATCCTCTTTGTTTGGGTTATTAACCCCCGACTAAATCACCCGTCAATGGTATGCTCTGTGTGGTTGCACCAGCTACAGCGTACGGTTCTAAACGTGCTCCAGGAGGACTTTCACGTGATGACGGTCGAGTGACTTCTCTGGCGAGAGTAAGCTTATGACTGAAGTGTTCTTAATTCCTTCATTAGTGCTGCGGTACGTGGACGATTCTCATTATAATGCTGGTATCGTCTTGGTTGAACTTCATAATAGTATTATGGTTGTCGAGCCCCGTCTTCCTCGAGTCCATCACCACCAGCACAGTCAACGCATCGGCTGTGCAATTGTTCAGCATGCTGAAAAAATTACCGCGCGAGATCCATTTGGAAACTGGTCAAATTAATTTGGACGAAGGGACGCTTCGGGCAAAATGTTTGTGGCTCAAGGGTCTGCTGAAAAAGGGAACGACTTGCATTTTGTTTGAGACAAGCATCACAAACACCCAGCCCAGAATGGTGCGGGAAGCAGGACGAAGAAACACATTTTCTTGTCTGAAAGTTTACAACAGCCGTCGCAGTGTCCTTGGTGACTATTATATATCCCCTGCGCCACCACTTTGTCGTCAGTGTCAACTAGCAAACCACTTTCAGAGAACGCTTAAAGTCTATCTTTCCAACTAGCCGGCCGTCGGGAGTCACCATCGCACTTTCAAACACACGAGACACGTCCTTCAAATTACCAACTAATTGAAGAATTGGGGTCAGCATGTCCAATCGAGTGTGCATACTCCTCACGCGCACTGTTCTTGCATCCCACCCAAAGCGCACCGAACCCCGTATCGCTACTCGCTGGCCAAGCAATTTGGCAGCGAGAGGTAACCACTCGCCTTCACCAGCACCGCCCTTCCTGTCGCTATTCAGGTGAGGGAAAACGCGTCGCAAAGCATTTTCAGAAAAGGTGACACTTGTGGTCGTCCTAGCGATGATTGAGTCTTCACCAATCTTCTCTAGGCGTTCGATATCCACACAGACATCGTCAAAGTAGAGCGTGAAAAGTTTCCAGTTTGCCAATAGAGCGTCCACACCGTTCACATCGCCATTGCTGACATCTGGAGCCATCGTTGCTCGCAGGAACTCTTTCGCAGTAGTTTGTTGCTGTGTAGCGAACGAGCTAATACCGTGGCGAAAGAGATTGATATATTCCGTCGCCACTGTCCAGACATTGTACTTCTTCGACCCATCAATCGAAAGGCTTGCACGATGCTTCTCGAGATCACGGACTTCGTGTTGCAACCGTCGAACTCCAGCTTCGAGGTCCGTCACAAGTTTGAGCTGTCTTTCCCGGTATCGCGCCTGGTTCACGCGAGAGACCTCTCGGCGGCGCTTCTCCCTTTCATAGTGAAGGTCATCGCCACGAGGGCTCGTGACCCCAGATTGGATCATGTTCTTGTACTGCTTCTTGCCCGTAAAGTCAACCACTTGCTTTTTCTCTGCCATTCGTTTCGTAGACGCAGAGGTCTGTTCGTCTAATGGTGCTGGCGAGCCTTGACCGTTTGCGCTTGCATCTTGAGGCGTGGTCGACAAGGCTGTCGAGCACCGTCGTCTTCATGGTCGCTACTGCTCGCAGAGTCGACGAAGCGTTTGCGGGATGGCCTAACGTGCTGGAGCACGTCACCAATGACTTGGTCGCTCAGTGACTGACTGTTGGGCGGGTACAGCGAGCTAGATTCCATTGCCGTTATGACAGCAAGGGGATTTGGGAAGTGATGCAAAATGAGAAGCGAGATTACGACGGGCTATCTTCGCCATAATCACAGCTACTGTAGCTACTCGTCATTGTGAGTTGGGATTTGTCACGCCTGATGGATGGGTAGCTCATCGGACGGCTTTCATCCTCAGCAACGGCGTTCATCCTCAAACTATTCTGCATCGGCATGATGCACGCTACCGGTTGGTTGCGAATGACTATCATTTACTCGATTCAGGAAACGAAGCTCACGAAGAACGTGGGCTTCGTCATCGTGACTGACCGATCACCTTTGCGCTTTACTCTACTCAGTGACAGCTGCTCAAAATGTCGTGTGATCGCGTCAAATCCATTGCATAGTCAGTCATGCTGACGTCGTAACCTCGGAGCAGACAATCCTCTTCTTAGTGATAGCGTCGAGAAAGGCTATTTATCACTAGCAAGAGGTATCACTATCAAGAATTGTACCATGTAAGAGGTACATGTAGTAACAATGGTGGCTGTGGTTCGGTTTCTGCTGCACCACTGGCGGCGACATCGTGGCCAGCTTACTGGTCGAAGCTCATTTCTGAAGCTCACAAGATGCCATCGCCCACCAAGCCATTCAAGCACTTACATCAGGCCCACCAATGCCCAGCGGCTGCAGATTTGTCGTCATAAGAACGACTATCCCTCTACATGTACCAATCAAAGCCATCTTGAATTTTTTAACAGGATTTGTATTATCAAGTTGGTTTTTAATATATTCATATGATTGAATTAAAATCAGGTTTTCTAGTGGGAAAAACAACATATTTAAAAAATGTTGTTTTTTCCCACTGGGCTCAGAAACTGTTCCAGCTTGCGCGACTTCATTTTCAGGCTGTGATTTCAGCTGAGGTTGAGGAGGACAGCCTTGAGTGTAGAAACGAGCAGGAGGAAGACCTGCAACAGATAGCTGATACGGTGGAGACAGCTGCAGACCTAACTGCCCAGGAACTACAGAAGCGATCGTATTCACATCGATGCGATGGGTGTGTCATCTGCGGCAGTGCGAGGCTTCCGATCGATGCAGAGTGCGTATAGAGAGGATTTTTTTCTTTTAGGCAGAAATCGAGAGCGTAAACAGCAACTGTCCTTGGTAGATTTCTTCGGACGAGCTTCACGGAATGACCGAATTCAATAGTTAAGCACCTCTAGTTAGTAATAAATATTTTTAGAGGCCAGCAGATTCGAGTTTGAGTTTTAGTGAGGCACCTTTGTATGAATGCTGAAAGCGAAAAGCACATCGACAAACGGAGTGTTTCGGCGTGCAAGCCACTCGTTCAGTCTCAGTCTGAAAATCGCTGAGCGATGCCTCAAGAGGGACAAGAAGGCGAAGGGAGCGAATCTCCACTGCAGGCTGGCATGCTGATGGTGGAGGAAGGCGATGGTCTCCTTGCAGACGCGACTGTAAGGTGTCGTAGAACGCCCAAATTCATTTGCCATCGTGAAAACCTGGAAGGCTCCGAAAGTCGGCGGCACGCCATAGCGAGAGCCTCGATACTTGGTACAGCATCACCCTCAGGCGTCCAAAGTGGGTGGGGAGCCTCAGCTTGATGACGAGGTGGTGGAGCTGAGATATGGTAAATCGCGGGCCGTCTGGTCGTCCGTTGCGAGGTTAAACTGGTTGCGGAAATTGATCTGGGGCTGGCGCTCCAGCAGACGAAAGCAGTGATCGGCCTGGAGCGTAGCCATAATGGCAAGAAAGCGCCTCCTCTTGCCACGGACAGTCGCCCAAACGCTGCAGATGATCGCCATAGCTTGGTCTGCTGTGAGCTTTGGTCCGATGAACATGTCAGGTTGGACACCCACCACCAGCCAACTGAAGCTCGAAACGGGTCGAGTTTCTAGGGCAGTTTGCTTTACCATGAACGCGGTCGAGTTTCATTTCAGCGTCCAAAGTCACGGTACTCGTTCGAGCTGAAACTTAAACTCAAAATAGATGGATGTGGGGACTTCGAAAAGTCTCAAATATGCGAGGTTTTTGTATCACAAAGCACAATCCAGAGGTCGGAGGGAGTTTTGACTTGGTTTTGCGTTCCAACGGTCATCGAGAGAGGGGTCTAACAGCACTAACTAGAGGGTACCACTAAATGGGATACCACTAAGAAGAGGATTGTCTGTACACGAGATTCGCCAAGCATCTTGAAATGGACGCCGTTCCACCACTCGATAAGAAAGTACAGTCAGACCCGTACTAAATGATCTCTGAGGAACATGATATCCTGTTGTACATGATACGAAATCTGTCCATCGTAGTTAGTAAAATGTATGGGTAAAAGATGATGCCTCCTAAACTTCAAACTTGATACGGTTTTGGGGTGAAAACCAATAGTCAAAATTGACTGTCAACCTGACTGGAAGTAGCTGGTAATCGTTGCCTGCCTCATCGCATCTTCTCTCTCGACTCGTAGATCCTCTCGACACGAAACTGCAGTGTCCGAAGGCCGGTGAACAGCTTCGGCTCGAGGTCTGGATGATCAGATAACATGAACAGCACATTCCGAACCGCGTCAACCTTCTCTTTTGTACTCAGCTCCGCTGTCATTTCGACTATTCAGACTCTTCTTGGTCAGTATCGTCGGATGCCATGCCCAAAAAGAGATCATCTGTCGACTTATTTAGCAATTCCTCAGGGGTAAGTGACGGTGGCATCTTGGAAAAGATTGTCAGCGAGTGCAAATCGGATGGAGCCCGAGTACGGGTTTGAATCGGATGGACGTCGAACACAATTACGAATTCTGTGGTATTGCGAGTAAGCACAAAATGAAAAGGGGGTTGCGAGTACGATTGTGTAAGGTGCTAGTTCTATGCACAACATATGCTAATGCACGATCCTAATCTGATGTTTTCATTCTGGTAGTCCGTTGACGTTCAGGCCCATTGCATAGCTTAAGGAAGGCAGTTCGGCCAGCTCCTGGCAAAGCAGATCGGACAGCTCCTGGTTCTGGCATGTCCAGTATTGGTACGTTTATCCTAAGTGGATGGGGTCATCCTAAAATAAAACGCGCTTTGCAGCAGTGAATGAATGATCCTGCTACGGACGTATGCCACGTGTCGTGCTCCGCCCAGACCGCCTAAGTAGTCAAGTTTTCGTTTTGCTTTGTGAAACCTCACCACTACCCATAAAGGAACTCCACTCCATGGAGTCCGCCAACAATCTACGTTCCCCACTCGACGTTAAGCATGGCCTCAATTCACGGATGGAAACACTAGTGCACTTGGTCCACCAGCAATGCCAATAATGTAGGTTTCAACAGCACCCTGGTCGTGTTAACAATTTAATAACGAGGTGTGCACTCGCTGGGCCACCTAATTGCATTGGTAGTCGGAAACCATCGACGTTGGCAAACGTACTCGGTCTCCGTCCGATTCATGCCTGTACTCGGTCAAAATCCGCACCCTGGCATCTTCTGCGAGGTTACATACATAAATAGATCGAGAATAAGATTTCAGGACGAGATGGTGATAGTATTCTTATACATGATCCATACCCCGATATATCGGACCCTCGGACCTAGCGAACCTGTACCAGAACACGGGTACTGGAGGGGTGTCACGTCTCACTCGCTAGGCATTCGTTGGGCTAGGTGCGGGCACTCGCTGCGCTCGCGCACAAAAATTATATGTAAGGCCTTGCGCTTTGCCCTCATGCTTTCGGCTCCGGCGGGGGGCTCTGCCCCTGCCTTTGCTGTGACGCTGCGGGAACGCGCACGGGGCTCATGTTACTCCCTGGGCAAAAGCCTAGAGGGTCCATGACATCCGTCCTCACATTCACTCGCCATTGACCAATCAGTGCGCTCGGATATCCCAAACTACTTGAGGTTGTATGCTAGATATGCGGTCCGATGATTTGCACCGATTTACCTACTTTTTGTAATAGCCTACCTTAAGTACGGCCCGATAAGTGATGATATTCATCCACATCGCGTCCACGGGTCATTTCGTTTAGTACAGTTTTAACTGTACGATGGCGTGGGCTTCACACAATCGCACAGCGGGCTTTTGCAAAGACATGTGTTATTTGACCGACTGGAAGACCACGAGACGAGCCATTTATGGCTAATTGTGCCCGACTCGCCTCCAACTGTGCCCGATTGCAACCGATCAGGACCAACTCTACCCACATATATACCGGATAGTTTTGCCCGGAATTCAGCCTCTTGTCCGGATATCGAATACTTGGTGAAAATTCGTTCAAGTTCTACAAACTTTGGAGTATTGCTTGATGTCCTGCAACGTTCAACGTTCGAAGGTATTGGCGTACAATTAGGACGCAAAAGTTGGCATCGCATAGTCTAAGATACTGTAGTCTCATTTTTAAGTTTTGGTTACATTTTCTGGTAGTGACTGCGTGTAACTTGCTGCTTGCATTTATTACATGAATATGATACTTCAACGCCGTTTCCATCAGCATGAGCTCGTTGCATCTACAAGTGCATTTGAAGGCACCACGTGTATTCCTAACTGCACCAACCACCATCAACTAGGAACAACCAAAACCAAATTCCACCGAATCCAATCCTGCTAAAACCGCTACCGACTAGCACCGACTGCAACCGACTGCAGCCGATTGGAACAGATTCACGCACTGGAAGCAAAATCAGCCTAAGGTTACCGGCCGCGCTGCGCTTGGCCGGGCGCCTCTTCCGCGCCCGGGCCCCTCACTTCGCTCTGCCAAATAGGTAGAACCTCCGAATGAGTGCAGTGATCGGCTCGCTGGAATGCTCGGCGCTGGGCCCGCCTCCGCAAATACCGCACGGCCCTGCTGCGGGGAACCCCCGCGGGTTGGCTGCGTCTTCGCGCGCTCCCAACCGCTAGCCTCGGTTCGCCGGCGCTAACGCGGCACCACCCACTCCACCATTGCCATCCTTACGTTTTTTAGCCATAAAAACTTGCGCGTCCGCTCCATTCCTGCTATCTGGTCTTCGCCCTCCGCCGCGTTTTCCAAAATGAGTGGTGGTGAGCTGAATGCGTATACCGTACGTGTATATCTGCGCAACCGGTCTGAAGGGGTTTGGGTTAGACCAAATGCCCTTTCCAGTCGGTCACAATAATCACTCTCTTTTGCAAAAGCGGAGCCCTCAGAAAGTTTCTCGCATTTTCCCCTCTTTTCTTAGTGAATAGCTCTGGCGGCAGCAGGCCGCGACTGATTGTCAGCTACTCAGGTCAAACCATACCAAGCGGTGCGCGTCGATTGTGTAACACACATCAACCGCAGCAGAATTTATCAGTGTTTCGCTCGGGGAGGCTCTGCTCGGCAATGAAGTGCTTGCGTGGAATTCTATATTGGTCGTTCAGGAGCAATACCAATTATATGGCGACACGCTGCTCCAATGACTGCGGCGGAGAAATTTAGACCGAGGAGGGCCCAACTGCAAATAGGCCCATCTTGCAAGACAAAGTTGTGTAACATGGGTGCAACGGCATTGCCCCGGCACGACATGCATGACGGACGATCAGAAGATGGTGAGCAGACGTTGGAGACAGTGAGCTACAGAACGCAGGATGAGCGTACGACGCGATATTGGAAATATGTTGAAGTTGTTGAATCAGGGTGTCTGAGAGTACCGAGCAGTCGTCGCGAAAGGACGCAGATCGCAAGCGAAGAGAGGACGCCATCGAAAAGCGGTCGAGAGAGCAGTCTCAGTCAGATCACTTCCCAATTTGGCGTCAGAGGACCCAGACGGAGTGCCAGTTGTGGCAGGAGGCCGGAGTGCGAGTTACGACGCATGAGACGGAGTTGTTGGATGACATCAGTGGACATGTAGAGTACCTACTCTGGGAGCAGTTTCTGTACGGAAATCCAGTTGACGGAAGGACGTTGGTTATGAGGTCTAGTCAGGCGGTGGTCAACAAGCGGGACGAGTGTACTGTTAGCAGGTGGTTGCAGCGGGCAGAGTCAAGGGAGGTAACTATCCCGGATCGAGATCTGGGCCTGATATGGGAGCGGGCCCTGGTGTCCCCAAGAGGAACTCGTGGGACTGCCCACTCATTGGCCAGAGGACCGAGCCAACAGTCGGCAGTGCCACTCTTGGAGTCGTGGCAGGTGTAGCAAGGCCGGCCTTGCGCTATCTTCGCGAGAGACACAAGATCGGACAGCAGACACTGATGACTGCGCGGAGGAGCAGTTCGGCGTGGCTACGCTGAGGACGGCTGGCATGTGGCGAGAAGGCCTGGCATGTACTAGGGACAGAAGGGTTGTCAAGCTGCGGGACTGAAGTCGTGCTGTTGACGTGCATCCGGCTTGGACAACAAGCTGCCAAGGACTACGTGCGTGTATCAAGGAGAAGGGGTGTCGCTCGCGAGGAGGGAGGGCGTGCCTAGTGCTGCACCTTGGGGAAGAGAAGGGAGGTCGTGCCTAAGGGTGAGTGCTCGGCGATGCCGCCGCCTCGCGCGTGAGTTTGTTAGAATTGCTTTTGTTTTGGTCCTAACAAGTGACTAAGGGAAGTGCTCGACAGGACTACAAGAACAGGAACAGCTAACAGGTTAATCAAGTTTATTCTTCTATTACGCTACTTGGCTTACTGCGTACGGAGCAAGGTGTGCTACTAGGCGTTCTACAAGGCACTAAACACAGTCAACAGGGCGTTCTCCTTCACCGAACCTCGAGGGGTTACTTCGTCCCGCGGGTCGCTTGAACCCCAACGTGTTCAAGCTTCCCCGCCCCGGGAAAGTTGGTGGAGAAGCAGGGTAGCTTCGCCGTTGGAGAGTCACACCTGTTGATCGCGGATCCAGTGCTGGTGCCCGAGTTGGGTTTGGATTGGCGCGGTTAGCGTCCAGTTGCGTTTACGTGGTCTGACGACTAACGTGAGCACATTTCGTCATTGTGTATTGGGCGTGCCTTGTGTTTGGAAACCAAGCGTGTACGCCTGCAGCGTTGTTTAGATGCCTGGATTTGGAGAGCGAAGTGTGTGGTCACGTTGGTTGCGTGGAGAACTAGAACGGATTGGATCTAGTGGCGCTGTTTTGGTAACAGCGTGGAGTATTGGAACTTAAGGAGACGTGGTCTTTGGAGAACCCTCGGGGAGCTTGAAAAGCGATGTTCGACGTTCCTGGAGATATGAGACCACCTGAGGAAGGCGGCGCGAGTGCGCCAGACAGTGATGAACCTGAGGTGTCAGTGACGGAAGAGTTTTTCCGTCAAGCGATGGTGGTCAGTACGAGAAAGGTGCTGATAATGAAGGTGACCAGTACGGGCTAGGTGCTGGTGGTGACGGCATCGCTACGGGCTAGGTGCTGATGTGCCCCAAGGCCAGAATGGGCCTGGAAATGATGAAGAACGTGAGGTGGGTTGGGGCGTTCCACCTGGAGACGGTAACGGAGCGCAGCCTGGGCCGCCAACGCCACCTCGTTTAGAAGAGAGCGATGAGAAGAAGTCAACGATGGCAGGGAAAGCTATAGGTCGACTGTCGCTAGAGGAAATACTGGAAGAGCGTATGAGGGCCGCTGCGAGGGCCGCAGCTAGGGCCACTTTTTGAAGGACAGAAGAGCGTTTGCTGCCGGGCCGGCTGCTGGACACCCTGTTCCAGAAGCGTCACCAAGTGGTTCGGGTCCCGCGGAGCCAAGAAAGGGCGTTCCGTCGCCGGAAGTACCAAGTATCGGAGCCGGTACCGGTGCCACGAAGCCGGAGCATGGGCAAGGGACCAAGGGCGTTCCTGCGCCTGAGAAGCAGCCCAAGAAGCAACGCGTTCCACCTGTTGGAACTGGAGGGTCGAGGCCAGCGCCGGGATTGTGGACGACTACAGCTGGTCAAGGTATGAGGCAGGAACCTGGATTCGATCTTCACCAACAGGGAGTGAGTGGGTTTGCAGGCATGCCGGGGTATATGTGGTACCCGTATGGGGCGATGCCAATGTTACCGGACCCTGGGACTGTGGGTTGGCCCATGCCGGCGTACACGAGTAGTGGACCTCCTGTGAAGACAGCCCCTCAACCTGTTGGAACGATCTCTATCTACAATGGTACGGAAAAGGGTTGCTCTTGAGACAAGTACGAGGCCGGAGCGAGGAAGAAGACCTCAAGTAGTGTTGTTGGTGCCTGTGGTGCAATTGGAGGTGACAGAGCCTCCTATCTGTCGTATCAATATCTTGTGCCGTACCCGCGAGGAGCTGTGACGTCTGGAGCCGGCGTGATGGCGTTCTCAGTAACGACTTCGTGGGATCAGGTGCTGTGAAGACAGAACCTGTGTCGAGGTCGATACCACCGGATTATCAGCTTCAACCACGACCTTCGCATAATGCGCAAGAGCCTCATACTGGGACTGACCCTAGTGGTTCAGCTGCTCCGCCGCGTAGGTCTAGGCAACAACGTCCTGTGGCTCTTCGGAACAATCAAGAGGTTCCCTCCTACCCAGCGACAACAAGGTAAACAACAACCTCCAGGTGACACTAGACCTCAGCCTAGCACGTGACAAAGGCCGACGCAACAGCCGACGGATTTGCCTCAGTAGAATGGAACGGGTTTGCAGTGGCCGACGGGAGTGCCCTTGCCGGGATACCATGGCGTTCCTGCATGCAGTGGCTTGCCAGCGAACAGACAGACAGATCATTCTCAAGACGAGAGGTCAGCTTGAAAAGAGCCGAGTGGGTAGCCTCCTTTTACTCAGATGAGGCTACCTCTGAAAAGACTTGAGAGTTCTGGACCCAGTTTGAGGAGAACACGCGTGGATTACCGGAGTCGGCTCGCATACTTTTGAGCGTCGCCTGAAAGGGACTAAAGGGCGTACTTGGTGTACTATGTCGCACATCTCTGACTTCGAGACCTTACGTATTCGATTTCACAACAAGTTTATATTTGAAACTACCGATGAGCAGCTGGAACGCCTGAATACGACCGTGCGTGATCGCAGTGAGTCGATCGAGGAGTGGGGAGACCGAGTAGCTGCGTTGTGCGATTCACTGAATTCTCACGACTCGAAAGTTAGGTACCCGATCTTCTGCAAAGGACTTCGTAACAAGACAGTACGGGCATTGCTAAAGGGAGTTCCGTGAAGAATATACCTGATGCGTGCGAGTATCTCCTCGAAAAGGAGGCACACTTGCCGGTTAAGGAAGACGATGAGTTTGTTGGCGAAGTGGCGAAGGCGTCTGAGTCGTCGTTAGAGCGTGCTGACAAGATATCAGAACGGTTGGCTAATATGATGGAACAACAGCAGCAACAGCTGCAGCAGAACGCTCAAGCTGGACATGCGAGAGCTCGTTCACCCAGGCGTAGTGATCCTTACATTTTCGGCCGTTGCTGAACCGACTTATACGGCTCCTGCGACGCAGACGTTGACGACCGCGCCGCCGCCGACCACTCCATATGAACAACCTTCACGAGGTGTTCGGCAAGGTCATGATCTGCATACCCAGGATGGTCAAGTGGTGTGTGGACGGTGCCTGCGATTCGAGTGCAGTAGGATGACGTGCCCGAGGCAGAACGGCACGCGCAACAACTGTGGGGCTCTCGGACGCTTCTCTATGGAGTGCTTGGAATCATCGAGAAGCCGTATGACCGTTCTGGCAGGACCAGCTTGTGTTTCATGTGTCAACAGCCGGGGCATGCTGTGGTGCAGTGTCCTAAGATTGGTATGTTGCGAGGAATGATGCATCAAGTTGGAGTTGGTCGAGCTGGCGAGGCCCCGGTGTCGTCGCTGACTTCTATCCAACAATGACGGGGACAAGAGGAAGGAAAGGGCGTATCGGGCCTTCCTCTTGTCTGGTGGCCGATAGGAGGGAGGAGAGGCTACATCGAAGTGCTCAGTGACTCAGGAGCTGAGGATGTGG
>JAAVTI010000181.1:0-16181 GCA_011947335.1 Phytophthora constricta
GGCTTCCTCGTCTCTTGACGAAGCTCAACTCGTTGCGAGAGCTCAAAGTCGAATCTACGTCCTCGTACGAGCTCTGGGGGCCAATATTTGGACAAGGTCCGATTTGGGCTTCCTCGTCTCTTGACGACGCTCAACTCGTTGCGAGAAGCTCAAAGTCGAATCTACGTCCTCGTACGAGCTCTGGGGCCGAGATATGGACAAGGTCCGATTTGGGCTTCCTCGTCTCTTGACGAAGCTCAACTCGTTGCGAGAAGCTCAAAAGTCGATCTACGTCCTCGTACGAGCTCTGGGGCCGAGATATGGACAAGGTCCGATTTGGGCTTCCTCGTCTCTGACGACTCAACTCGTTGCGAGAAGCTCAAAGTCGAATCTACGTCCTCGTACGAGCTCTGGGGCCGAGATATGGACAAGGTCCGATTTGGGCTTCCTCGTCTCTTGACGAAGCTCAACTCGTTGCGAGAAGCTCAAAAGTCGAATCTACGTCCTCGTACGAGCTCTGGGGGCCGAGATATGGACAAGGTCCGATTTGGGCTTCCTCGTCTCTTGACGACGCTCAACTCGTTGCGAGAAGCTCAAAGTCGAATCTACGTCCTCGTACGAGCTCTGGGGGCCGAGATATGGACAAGGTCCGATTTGGGCTTCCTCGTCTCTTGACGAAGCTCAACTCGTTGCGAGAAGCTCAAAAGTCGAATCTACGTCCTCGTACGAGCTCTGGGGGCCGAGATATGGACAAGGTCCGATTTGGGCTTCCTCGTCTCTTGACGACGCTCAACTCGTTGCGAGAAGCTCAAAAGTCGAATCTACGTCCTCGTACGAGCTCTGGGGGCCGAGATATGGACAAGGTCGATTTGGGCTTCCTCGTCTCTTGACGACGCTCAACTCGTTGCGAGAAGCTCAAAAGTCGAATCTACGTCCTCGTACGAGCTCTGGGGGCCGAGATATGCACAAGGTCCGATTTGGGCTTCCTCGTCTCTTGACGACGCTCAACTCGTTGCGAGAAGCTCAAAAAGTCGAATCTACGTCCTCGTACGAGCTCTGGGGGCGAGATATGGACAAGGTCCGATTTGGGCTTCCTCGTCTCTTGACGACGCTCAACTCGTTGCGAGAAGCTCAAAAGTCGAATCTACGTCCTCGTACGAGCTCTGGGGGCCGAGATATGGACAAGGTCCGATTTGGGCTTCCTCGTCTCTTGACGAAGCTCAACTCGTTGCCAGAAGCTCTAAAGTCGAATCTACGTCCTCGTACGAGCTCTGGGGGCCGAGATATGGACAAGGTCCGATTTGGGCTTCCTCGTCTCTTGACGACGCTCAACTCGTTGCGAGAAGCTCAAAAGTCGAATCTACGTCCTCGTACGAGCTCTGGGGGCCGAGATATGGACAAGGTCCGATTTGGGCTTCCTCGTCTCTTGACGAAGCTCAACTCGTTGCGAGAAGCTCAAAAGTCGAATCTACGTCCTCGTACGAGCTCTGGGGGCCGAGATATGGACAAGGTCCGATTTGGGCTTCCTCGTCTCTTGACGAAGCTCAACTCGTTGCGAGAAGCTCAAAAGTCGAATCTACGTCCTCGTACGAGCTCTGGGGGCCGAGATATGGACAAGGTCCGATTTGGGCTTCCTCGTCTCTTGACGAAGCTCAACTCGTTGCGAGAAGCTCAAAAGTCGAATCTACGTCCTCGTACGAGCTCTGGGGGCCGAGATATGGACAAGGTCCGATTTGGGCTTCCTCGTCTCTTGACGAAGCTCAACTCGTTGCGAGAAGCTCAAAAGTCGAATCTACGTCCTCGTACGAGCTCTGGGGGCCGAGATATGGACAAGGTCCGATTTGGGCTTCCTCGTCTCTTGACGAAGCTCAACTCGTTGCGAGAAGCTCAAAAGTCGAATCTACGTCCTCGTACGAGCTCTGGGGGCCGAGATATGGACAAGGTCCGATTTGGGCTTCCTCGTCTCTTGACGAAGCTCAACTCGTTGCGAGAAGCTCAAAAGTCGAATCTACGTCCTCGTACGAGCTCTGGGGGCCGAGATATGGACAAGGTCCGATTTGGGCTTCCTCGTCTCTTGACGAAGCTCAACTCGTTGCGAGAAGCTCAAAAGTCGAATCTACGTCCTCGTACGAGCTCTGGGGGCCGAGATATGGACAAGGTCCGATTTGGGCTTCCTCGTCTCTTGACGAAGCTCAACTCGTTGCGAGAAGCTCAAAAGTCGAATCTACGTCCTCGTACGAGCTCTGGGGGCCGAGATATGGACAAGGTCCGATTTGGGCTTCCTCGTCTCTTGACGAAGCTCAACTCGTTGCGAGAAGCTCAAAAGTCGAATCTACGTCCTCGTACGAGCTCTGGGGGCCGAGATATGGACAAGGTCCGATTTGGGCTTCCTCGTCTCTTGACGAAGCTCAACTCGTTGCGAGAAGCTCAAAAGTCGAATCTACGTCCTCGTACGAGCTCTGGGGGCCGAGATATGGACAAGGTCCGATTTGGGCTTCCTCGTCTCTTGACGAAGCTCAACTCGTTGCGAGAAGCTCAAAAGTCGAATCTACGTCCTCGTACGAGCTCTGGGGGCCGAGATATGGACAAGGTCCGATTTGGGCTTCCTCGTCTCTTGACGAAGCTCAACTCGTTGCGAGAAGCTCAAAAGTCGAATCTACGTCCTCGTACGAGCTCTGGGGGCCGAGATATGGACAAGGTCCGATTTGGGCTTCCTCGTCTCTTGACGAAGCTCAACTCGTTGCGAGAAGCTCAAAAGTCGAATCTACGTCCTCGTACGAGCTCTGGGGGCCGAGATATGGACAAGGTCCGATTTGGGCTTCCTCGTCTCTTGACGAAGCTCAACTCGTTGCGAGAAGCTCAAAAGTCGAATCTACGTCCTCGTACGAGCTCTGGGGGCCGAGATATGGACAAGGTCCGATTTGGGCTTCCTCGTCTCTTGACGAAGCTCAACTCGTTGCGAGAAGCTCAAAAGTCGAATCTACGTCCTCGTACGAGCTCTGGGGGCCGAGATATGGACAAGGTCCGATTTGGGCTTCCTCGTCTCTTGACGAAGCTCAACTCGTTGCGAGAAGCTCAAAAGTCGAATCTACGTCCTCGTACGAGCTCTGGGGGCCGAGATATGGACAAGGTCCGATTTGGGCTTCCTCGTCTCTTGACGAAGCTCAACTCGTTGCGAGAAGCTCAAAAGTCGAATCTACGTCCTCGTACGAGCTCTGGGGGCCGAGATATGGACAAGGTCCGATTTGGGCTTCCTCGTCTCTTGACGAAGCTCAACTCGTTACGAGAAGCTCAAAAGTCGAATCTACGTCCTCGTACGAGCTCTGGGGGCCGAGATATGGACAAGGTCCGATTTGGGCTTCCTCGTCTCTTGACGAAGCTCAACTCGTTGCGAGAAGCTCAAAAGTCGAATCTACGTCCTCGTACGAGCTCTGGGGGCCGAGATATGGACAAGGTCCGATTTGGGCTTCCTCGTCTCTTGACGAAGCTCAACTCGTTGCGAGAAGCTCAAAGTCGAATCTACGTCCTCGTACGAGCTCTGGGGGCCGAGATATGGACAAGGTCCGATTTGGGCTTCCTCGTCTCTTGACGAAGCTCAACTCGTTGCGAGAAGCTCAAAAGTCGAATCTACGTCCTCGTACGAGCTCTGGGGGCCGAGATATGGACAAGGTCCGATTTGGGCTTCCTCGTCTCTTGACGAAGCTCAACTCGTTACGAGAAGCTCAAAAGTCGAATCTACGTCCTCGTACGAGCTCTGGGGGCCGAGATATGGACAAGGTCCGATTTGGGCTTCCTCGTCTCTTGACGAAGCTCAACTCGTTGCGAGAAGCTCAAAAGTCGAATCTACGTCCTCGTACGAGCTCTGGGGGCCGAGATATGACCAAGGTCCGATTTGGGCTTCCTCGTCTCTTGACGAAGCTCAACTCGTTGCGAGAAGCTCAAAAGTCGAATCTACGTCCTCGTACGAGCTCTGGGGGCCGAGATATGGACAAGGTCCGATTTGGGCTTCCTCGTCTCTTGACGAAGCTCAACTCGTTACGAGAAGCTCAAAAGTCGAATCTACGTCCTCGTACGAGCTCTGGGGGCCGAGATATGGACAAGGTCCGATTTGGGCTTCCTCGTCTCTTGACGAAGCTCAACTCGTTGCGAGAAGCTCAAAAGTCGAATCTACGTCCTCGTACGAGCTCTGGGGGCCGAGATATGGACAAGGTCCGATTTGGGCTTCCTCGTCTCTTGACGAAGCTCAACTCGTTGCGAGAAGCTCAAAAGTCGAATCTACGTCCTCGTACGAGCTCTGGGGGCCGAGATATGGACAAGGTCCGATTTGGGCTTCCTCGTCTCTTGACGAAGCTCAACTCGTTACGAGAAGCTCAAAAGTCGAATCTACGTCCTCGTACGAGCCCTGGGGGCCGAGATATGGACAAGGTCCGATTTGGGCTTCCTCGTCTCTTGACGAAGCTCAACTCGTTGCGAGAAGCTCAAAAGTCGAATCTACGTCCTCGTACGACCTCTGGGGGCCGAGATATGGACAAGGTCCGATTTGGGCTTCCTCGTCTCTTGACGAAGCTCAACTCGTTGCGAGAAGCTCAAAAGTCGAATCTACGTCCTCGTACGAGCTCTGGGGGCCGAGATATGGACAAGGTCCGATTTGGGCTTCCTCGTCTCTTGACGAAGCTCAACTCGTTGCGAGAAGCTCAAAAGTCGAATCTACGTCCTCGTACGAGCTCTGGGGGCCGAGATATGACCAAGGTCCGATTTGGGCTTCCTCGTCTCTTGACGAAGCTCAACTCGTTGCGAGAAGCTCAAAAGTCGAATCTACGTCCTCGTACGAGCTCTGGGGGCCGAGATATGGACAAGGTCCGATTTGGGCTTCCTCGTCTCTTGACGAAGCTCAACTCGTTACGAGAAGCTCAAAAGTCGAATCTACGTCCTCGTACGAGCTCTGGGGGCCGAGATATGGACAAGGTCCGATTTGGTCTTCCTCGTCTCTTGACGACGCTAAACTCGTTGCGAGAAGCTCAAAAGTCGAATCTACGTCCTCGTACGAGCTCTGGGGGCCGAGATATGGACAAGGTCCGATTTGGGCTTCCTCGTCTCTTGACGAAGCTCAACTCGTTGCGAGAAGCTCAAAAGTCGAATCTACGTCCTCGTACGAGCTCTGGGGCCGAGATATGGACAAGGTCCGATTTGGGCTTCCTCGTCTCTTGACGAAGCTCAACTCGTTGCGAGAAGCTCAAAAGTCGAATCTACGTCCTCGTACGAGCCTGGGGGCCGAGATATGGACAAGGTCCGATTTGGGCTTCCTCGTCTCTTGACGAAGCTCAACTCGTTACGAGAAGCTTAAAAGTCGAATCTACGTCCTCGTACGAGCTCTGGGGGCCGAGATATGGACAAGGTCCGATTTGGGCTTCCTCGTCTCTTGACGACCTTGCTTTTCGCTGGTCCACAGAAGTTTGGCGTCATCAGTGGTTGCGCTACTGCAACAGAGACCTGCGGCATACCGCCATGCGATATTCTTGCGCTCGCGACGGTAACCGTGGCTCGTGCGCGGACGTCTGGCCTTGGCAGAATGGCTTTGGGCTTCGGATATGAAGGACGGAATGTCAGCGGTGAAATGTCCTCTTCGGTGGTAGGCAAGTCGTGGACGTCGACAGCCACGCCGTAGGTGAGATTCTGCCACTCCTGATATCGGCGCGACCCCGTCCTTACGAAGCCATGTTCGCGTGGGAGTAAGTCACAGGACATCCACATCCCCAGCTTGATATCCGTGCCGATCGACAGAGGCGCTTTACTCAGGTTTGTTTCCCGTATATACGCAGGTCGACCAATTCTTCCGTTCACCACCGTCGTCACCCACTTATCGCCTCTCGTAACCCACAACTGCTGTTTGTTTATCGCGGTTGTGAAGACGTACATCTTGATCTTCGCCAATTCCGATTCGCAGTGGCTTGTCAGGAGTGATCGTGCGCGACTTTACCCCGAAAAGCTGTCGACGGCCGATCATCTGCACGCGGACTTCGTCGGGCAACCCCACTGATCCAGCACTGGCGTCAAGGCGTACACCCGCTGGGACCATGAAGTCCATGCCCAGTATCGCGTTCTGACCGGTGAGATCTCCGATCCAGGCTTCGAAGAAGTACACCAAGTTCCCAGCCAATGTAACCTTGATCCTCGTTCTCCCGATCGTATAATATGTTTCGTCGCGAATACCCACACACTCTTGTGTTCTGCTTGTGTCAATCAGGCAGCCTACCTTACGAGCAAAGGTGGTGTCTATGATAGACACCTCGGCGCCTGAATCGAGCAACAACACAGCAGGGTAATTGTCCAGCTTCCCGTTGATCTTGGCCTGGCGGAACCAGTTCTCGGGTGCATGGTACTTCCAGTACCCACGCTTCTCTCCAGGAAGTAATTCCATCATAGAGACTGGATCAGATCGGGTGTACTCGTCGTTGATCGGCCGAGCACTGAACACGTTCGCGGTATGATCTCGTTTGAAATCACATGTATTATTGAGGGGATATGTTGATCGTTTGCTAATGGCTCCACTTGGTCTTGATCTTGATCTTCTTCCCACATATGCATCGATGAAAATAGACCGCTCGTCTCGTACTGGTTTCCAAACCAGCGATCGATCTAATTTAACATCTTCTCTGCCGTAGGCGGCAGCATTCCGGCGTGTTGGCGCGGGTCGTACCACTGGCGAAGGAGATTGAAGAACTCCTCCATCGGACATTCAGCAGCTCCGTGTACGTCGCCACATGCCTTGCAGACACGAAGGCACCGATCAGATGGATGGTGGCCTCCGCATTTGTCGCAAGTCAGGAGCTTCCAGCAGTCTGCTTGATCGTGACGTGTAGACTGACAATGATGGCACGGTGGACGCGAAGCGTGTTGCTCCACACTCTCGAGCCTTCTATCACGACGTGGGCCTTGATCAAAACCCTGTTAGGCAGCCACGTGAAGACGCGCTCGATCCAGCTCATCTCGGTCTGATCATAGTCTGAGAATTCATCTGAATCGTGGTCAACTTGACGCAGGGCGGAGGCCGCCGTTTCAGCTTGGATCACATGGACCGGACGCGCAGAAGCCGTTGCCTGTGTAGGCGCCTTCTGTCGGAACTTGTTGGAACCGAACAGCGACTTCTTCTGATGATCAAGGCTTCGCTGTCGCTTCCGCAGTACGTCGTCTAAAGCTGGGACATCGGGGATCATGAGCATGGTCAGTTGCATAGCCAACTCCGGATCTTGATGACCTAGAGTGCGCACGTAGTGTTCCACGTGTTCACGCTTTTAATCGGAGTTTCCATCCACGAAATGAAGACCTGCGCGTATCCCTGCTACGTTCAGTCTGTACAGATAGTCCAAAGGGGTCTCGTCAGATCGCTTGGTTGCGTGATAATAGCGACTTGCCATTGACACTCCCTTTCCGCAGAATTGGATTAGGAATTTCTCTGAGAGATTACTCCACGATGATCGAGTCTCGCGACCCAGTTGCAGGTACCATTGGCGGGCCGGACCAGTGACCATGTCGCCAAAATGCGAGCAAACTTCTTCTGCTCCCATCCCATATCGACGAGCAGCGGATCGGACCCGATTAAACCATGAGCGAGCTTTCTCTTTGCATGGTATCACGTCCACTGAACTCCTTGAGCTCCGAAAACGCAGAGATTCTCACGCGTCACTGGCGGCGCCGTCGCAGCCGCAGCCGCAGCTACGGTAGGCCGTGGCGAGCTTTGGTCTCCAAGATCAAAGAAGTCTTTTGGATCATCCGCCGAATATCTGTGATGACCCATATTCAAGTATGGATGGGGTCTTGCGGACTCGTCAACGTCCATCGGGGTTGGAGCAGCGGCAGCTGGCGCTGCAGCCGCCGCGTGGCGAGCCACAAATATCTGCATCATCTTCGCAAAAGCATCTTTGATCCCGAGCGGAGGTGGCTGAGAAGTCCACGCCGTCCCCGTCAGACCGGTCGCAGTCCTCTGGTGCGTCGCCCCGCGTTCCGGAGCAACTTGCGACGCATTACTCATACGCATACGGGTTGGGACTTCACTACTGGTATCTGAGCTCCCGTCTATCGATGACACTGAGAGATAGCGCGATGATCCAGTTGAGCCTCCACTAGTGGACGCCTGGCGTGATCGGACACTCTGATCAAGACCGATCGGGCGGACCCCCACCAGATCACGAAGAAGTTCTAGCAGCTTGATCAACATGGCCTTCCACGCTGGCAGTTCCCAGTCGTAGATCCTCGCTGTCTGGAACTCGCCCAATCTGTATCCCGCATCCTTCAAAAGACCGAAGGTGGCTTTCCCAACTTGACGCACGGACGTGAGGCTGGTCACGTCCAGATCAGGAACGGGTCCGGTGAGCTTGTCGATCAGGTTTGGCTTAAGGAACTTCAGGATCGGATCCGTAATCATCATTTGCGACAATTCTGTGGCACACTGATCGCGATCGAGCTCTTCCGGACTCAGCTGACCTCGTTGTGTCTTAATGTGAAACTTGCGGGACGCCCGATCATCTTCAGTATCGGGCGCTCGCATCTTCGGCTTTGCCGACTTGGTAGTTTTGCGCCTGTTAGTCTTCTTGGACTTGTTGGGCACTTCGGCTACCTCATCGGCGCTTTGCTGGCTCTCTACCTTTACAGGCGGAGAACCGGCTGGGTCTCGGGGTTGTTCGAGACCCATGGTGGCTCCGGGCGGAGCCACATCGGGGACTGAGAACGCAGCATCGCTGGCCTTGCGGCCTGTCGTGGACGTCTCCTCGAAAATCAACGCCGCATGGGATCGTTCTTCAGCGAGCCTAGATGTCGTCGATGATCCCTCACTCGACAACGCTCGCGCCACAGGTTCCTGTTTGATGCGAATACCATCTTCTGGACTAGTAGTCCCGGGTCGCGGCACCATTGTGGTGGGGTGGCTTACCAGAAAATCCGTGTATGGATCAACAGGCAGGGGATCTCCAGCTCACAAAGCGGCGTCACCTCGGGTGATAAACGACGTCGCGTTATTTCCGGGACTTTGCTAGCGTAATTCCGTTAGACAGTACTGCTTGATCAGGAATAAAACCGTAGGTAGGTCTTACTGTTGTGGACTTGGGCTTGTGGACGTGCGAGGATGGGCCTCCCACACTTCCTGACAGTGCTTCCTTCTTCTTCTGTCCTCAATCGCTCGATCACTCTCGCTTGATCAGGCAGACCAACTCTCCTTCCTCTGGATCAACTGGATCAATCGCTTAATCGGTCGAATCCACTCCTCTGCACTCGGATAGCTCGATCCCTATCGCTTGACCGGGCTTAATCCAATGCCTCTTCACTGCGACTGCTTGATTCCTATCGCTTGATCAGCAGATCCAGTCTCCTCACGCCAGATCTAACCAACCCTATCGCTTGATCGGTGTATCCAGCCTTCTCCGTCGATCACTCGGCCCTTTAGCTTGCTCCGTGTCGACGTGACTAATTTATAGTGTCGTCCTATCGACACTCTGGGTTGGGGGTGAGCCTGCAGTCGAGGATCCAAGTGCCCGGTACCGCCCTAGCGCTTGCGGTCCGGATCAGCTCTTCTTGGACGTCGATCAAGGGTATGAACGGCAGAAAACTTGTCTTGTGATGAACCGACAAAGACGTGTTACTTGTTATCTACCGCGTCGCTACCCGAAGACCTCTTCTCGACTTGCACGCTTCGACAGAAGACCTTGCAACTTGAACACACAATGAAGACTTGGTGGCGGGCGAAAGTGACTTGTGTACTTGGCGGCAATTTGCAGACTGGCTATCCTACTTCGCTATCTCTGGCTACCTCTTCGAGTTACTTCGGGCTACTTCGGGTTACTTCACGAGCCCTCCTTCTGCATACTGGATACTTGGGCTGGATTCTTGCTGGATTCTCTTGGTGTCATCATACGGTACCACTTCTGTGGAACCATCTGCTAGACCGGCTTGGGATCTGCTTGCATACTGGGTCACTTGGCGCCATCTTTGTTGAGTGGCCTGCGGGATACAAATGATTGGGTTTGGGATCTGCAGGCGTGCTTGACATACTTGGTGTAATCAATTGATGGCGCGATGGGTACGCATGATAGAGTTCGGGATCTGCTTGATCTGACACTCGGTCCTGGATGACTCGATCAAGAATTCGTACTTAGATGGGAATTCGTACTTAACCGATGTTGTTGCACTTCGTGAGATCGACACTCATCCACCCTCCGATCCGGCGACCACTTCCTGCGACATTCAGCTCACACTTCGCTTGCCACATTCAGCTCACATTGCGCTTGCCACATTCAGTCCACAGTACGCTGCCACACTCAGCTAACCTTGCGCCCAGACCGATTTCGTCGAACACTTTTCTCGAGACTCGCTTCACCACATCGTCGTCTCAAAGGCTCGTTCCACCTCTCGAATGAACTCCAGCGTGTTGCGCGGCACAGTGACTGACTGCAGGGACTGTATAGCGTTGAAGAACCCGCAATCCAATGCATTCAAGTCTGGGCGCTGAGCGGGTTGTGCCGTGATGTACATCTGCCAACTGTCCTCGCGTCCAGCAGCCGTCACTTCTGGATCATTCGGCTCTCGCGTTGTCCTGCGGCAGACGAATTGGAGTCTTGATAGTTGTGTCATACTCTTCATCTCGTATACACTGCCACTTCGACTTTATAGCTGGCATCACGTCCTCGATCAGCATGCGGCGGTACAGCTCCCGTGTCATTGTCACTGGGCGAATCTCGTCGACGCCTTTATCACGGTTCACACTTTTGCGCTGCTTTTAATAAGTCTCCACCACGGGCCAGAGACCCACCTTCCTGACCAGTCACCCCGCGGTCTCGCAACTGCACAGAGAAATGTTGGAGAAGCGCATGTCTAGAAATGCGAAGAAGCCAGAATCGGGAAAGGAGATTGATGGATGTGACCTGCAGAAGATTCCAGGAGAATTTTGAAGACTTACCGACCGACCGACCGCCGACCGACCGTTGATCGACCGCGATTAGTGAAAACGATACCGCGATCACTGGTGCCATCATTTCGACACGCGATCGCGATCACCAACATTTGTCGATCACACGAATCGCGTAAATTTTGGGATCGTTTCCGCTGATCAACATGGAGCGATCATTTATATGCGATCGCCGCTGATCAAATGGGTACACAAGGCTGATGTTTACGGTCCCGTAAGGCGTAATCAAGGGATGAGACATCTGATTTGTAACAACTAAGAAATGAGATCTTGGGTGCTATCTTTCGAGGACGCTGCTGAATGGTCGCAAATCAAGGGGCATACAAGGTCAGTGTAAAGGAGACTAGGGAGGAGTAGTGGTTAGTAACACAAACAGATTTCAATTTGCCCTCTTCGGGACAAGCGACCAAGGACATCTGGGGCGGGAACGTATATTGGCCCACCCAGATCGCGTGCAGAACTGCGGCTAAGGACCACTGGATTTATTTGGCCAGGGTCCGACCCCCCAAGACCCCGCCATAGGAGGCGGTTACAAGAAGCAAAGGACAAGGACAAGGACGCTCGAGGGTGAGCTCCAGGGCCCAGTGGATTCTGGCCCGCCAAACCCCGATCTCGAAGTATCGATCGAGGCTGGCAACCCCCTCCGGCGACAGAGCGAAGGATATCCGCGCTGTCACCAACAGCCCCGCGTGTAAGGTACACGGTCGTGCCTCCACACAGCACTTCATCTCGTGACCACCAGAGGAGCAAACCAGCCCGCCGACGGATACACAAGGTGAGCAACTCAACAACCCCACGGTTATCGGAGGACCCCCTCCGTTAGTCGGTGTCTGGGCGCGTTGGTGTAAGGGGCGATTTTGCGATCGCACTTCACCACACAAACCCACCAAGTCCTGCCACGTAGTGGGTGACTGCCTTGGTAATTTATCTTGCGTGCCATCCCGACCACATCCTGGTGCACTGTTCCCAGGCTCCAACCAAAGGCTCCGGTTTGGAAAAGCCTTAAGTAGTCGTTTAAGGCAAAAAAAAAAGTGATGTTGCAAAAGCTACGGTACGCACTCTGTACGGAAAGGTGTTGCAACGTTTGCGTGTGGAGGAAGTACTGGTGGCCTAAGTATTGTAAGTGTCTGCCTCGCTGTGGATGGAGCTTAGGTGGAGTCTAGGACCGTTATTTTCGTTATGAAGCCGCTGGTGATCAATTCCTGGTCCGTGTAGTAGCTGGGATTCCATTAAACAACTCCAATTTTGCTACATTACCACCCCACTGTCGCAATTCCTCGGGAAACGGCGTGAAGTTTTGTTTGCAGACAATGTTTCCTGGTCTGGCGAGTGAATCAAGTCTGATTGGCATTTTGAGGTTATGTCTCGCATCACTCGTTTATCACGCTCAATACTGGAGAAGCACTTACCTCAAGACCATCCTTTACTGTCAACGTATTTGTTTGCACATCCTACAGTGCTTCAAACGCTGCAAGATCAATTGGAACTCGTAGAGTCAGCTAGGATGGATACTACTGGGATCCCGCCCTGTATTGAGCTATACAAAAAGCTAGACAGACAACAACAATCAATCGATGAATTGCCTAGCAGGTTGGAGGAAAGAATGGAGCACGTTCTGGAAAAGAAAGGCGTGGCCGCTGGCAACATTACGAGAGATCTGCTGCGTGAAGAAATTAGAGAGTTATTAAATGAAGCTGGCCTTCGTGGCGCCGCATGAAGCCACTTCCGCCTCATTATCAATACCACCCCGCCACTACCATACTTGGGGTGGGAAATTTCACGTGCTGCCAAAAACGTTCATTTTCTCGAGTATTGATCCACTAGGGGCATGGATACTGTGGTGGTTTGGAAATCTGAAACTCGGTTATCCTCCTTACAAAGGAATTCCATCAGATGACCTGGATGCACGACAAAAGAAGGCAACACTATCAGAATGGTCAATTATGATGCAGCATATAATCAATGGAATCGAAGAAGAGCTTGACTCACCAATGCCAGACTTCCTCGACGAAAAACACGCTATCGATCTGTTTAAACGGGATACGAAAAATTACGACTAAAACCAAGCAAGCGAAAGCGTGGGGCAGAGCAAATCAAACTCACCACTGTGCTAAGGCTCGTACGCCAAGTTGATCAAGATGCAGGTGATCGCACCGGAGTAATACCATTCAGACGTAGAAAACGCCAAAAGCGTGCGACCCGAACGTCCAGCAGCAGCAATGTAATCCCCGCAGTCACCATGAGCCAATCTACCAGCTCAACCGCCCGCACACCGTAACCGTCAGCACGGCTACCCTGTAGCACGGCGGCAGCAACTGACCACCAGCATGGAGGCGGCACGTTCGACATTCAGCACGGTGGCAATAGCATCAACGCCCAGCGTGACGACAGCACATATGACCCATAGAACACTGGCACCTTGAATGACTTCTAGCACCACGCAAGCACCTTCGACCTGCACCCCGTCGTCAAGCTGCACCGTCGTCAAGCGCTAGGTCACCGGGATTGTAGCAGCACGGACAATATATTGGACGACGGCTGCGACTGCATCCAGCACAGTGACCGCAACCTGCAGTAACGACGACGACATACAAGTAATTAGGTTAATCCATCGCGACGATGAGCAGTGTCTTGTGCAGCACTGACGACGAAAATCATCTTTTCAGCCAATGAAATTTCGTCTCGTTATCGCGAGAGGGTCAACTTACGTTTTCTCAAGTAAATCGGAGTCACACCCAATAAATCAGGATTAATCGTGTCTATATTAGGAGTAAAGGACGGTCAGATTTTAGGCTAAACTTGTTCGGTTTCAGGCCAGGTTTGGCTTCCATAGTCAAAACAGATTGAGCCTTGAGAAAGGCCTAGCAGCTCATCGTGAGTGGTTGAGTATTGCTTGGGCGCTGCATGCCGTTCATGTGGATTTGCAGATTCTAGAACGTGAACGAGGCGTTATCCTGGTCCTGCCGGTCCTGGCGCTTGCGCAGCCGCTCGAAGCGCGCCGTGAGCTCGTCAAAATCGGGGATACCTCCTGAAGCTGCAGGTGCTGCTGCGGAAGACGCAGGAGCTGGAGTGGTTGAGCTATCAATGTATGGGACTGGCACCGTTGCGGGCTGCTCCGGTTCGGCAGGCGGGTCGTTGTACTGCTGTGTGGACGACGACCTGGTCGACGAAGAGTAGTAGTGCGTGGGCTGGTTCGTATACGTGTCGACCGTCCTCCGCGATAAAGTTGGGAGTGGCGCAGGAGGAGCGGCAGAAACCTCGTCACAAGGTTTCCCGGACGGCACGTTCGGCAAGTACGACGGAATGTGGCCAGGTGGGGGAGCCTGCAAGGCAACATGATAACAGCAAACACGCTAAGACACGCTGCAATCTAATCGAGGGCCATGCACAGGTTAGCATACGCACCGAGGCGTAGAGCGCAGCAAAGTCTGGTCCCGAGACAGCAGCACTGACGACCGTGGCGCCAGTCGGTGCCGGGATGGGTGCGAGTGGGTCCGCCACCTCTGCTTCATCCGGCTCCCAGTCGACCTTGAACTCCTTGGCGATCTCCTTCATGTAGTTCACGACCAGGAAGGCGCTCGGCGGCTGCACGCTGAGCTTCTGGATGACGCGCTCGTTCACGCAGCCGTCCACGTTGCGAATGGCGGCCGCCTCAAAGTCTTGGCCGTATTTCTTCGTGAGCTGCTTCTTGACCTCGGCCAGCTCCGGGATCTCCGTGCGACTGGCCGCCCAGATGAGTGTGCACACGGCCTCGCGCATGTCATACGGGCAGTCACTTTCTGTCTTGATCAGGTTCTACATCAGCAGCAATAGCAGCACCAAGGAAGCATCCACACCGACGAGGCGTCAGCACGGCAACAAGCAAGGCAGCGGTTAGCAGAATCCGGACGGCACGCGCACCGCTCGCTCCGCCAGCAGCTCGCACAGCAGCTCCAGGATCTCGTAGCCCTCCATGGTGAAGTCGTCGCGGATGATGCCCTCCACGCGGATGCGCGCCTTCTCCTCCTTGCCGTCGGCCAGCAGGCGCCCCACCTCGCGCCGCTGCGCCAGCGCCGCGTTGGCCTTTTTGTTCTTGACGATGCCGATGCGGTGCACCGCCATCTTGAGGTTGGGCTTGAGCTTGTTCACGTTGAACCCGAACATGCTGCCGGTGCTGTGCTGATCGCCAACTGAGGACGTTCTTGCTTGATTTTCCTGACAATGCATCCAGTGTCCTGCGATTGGAGGAAAATGGGGCGGACCATTGTGGGACCATGTGTCTTCAAGCTGCGGACGCAGCAAATGCATCGCGCGCATCGTAGGACAGATCCAACGCCGTCGTAGATGAAAGGATGAAAGCAGCTCACTGTCATTGCCATGCACAAGTCAATTCTGGTTTTACACACAGCGCGGCAGTTCGGCTCGTCTTCCTTTGTCTGGCAGTGCTGCTGTTGGTACGTCGCGCCGCGCCGAGGTTCTGTCTCTCTGTCTCTCTCTCTCTCTGCCTAACTAGTCCGCCCACGACACGGGCTTCTTCCGCCCGACATAGGTGCGTCTCGTTGTGGTCCCGAGGTCCTCCGACACGTTCGAGCTGCTCAGCAGGTCGTTCGAGTTCGAGTCGCTCACTCGCCGCATGGCCTCTTCGGCCGCGGCCTTGCGGTTGCTGTGAAAGATGCTCTTCTTGCGGCTGCGCGGGCCACTGGTGTCCGAGCCGCTGCTGGAACCCGACTCGCTCATGTGGCTCGAGCGCTCCGACACGCCGCTGCGCTCCAGGCGGTCGTGCAGCTCCTGCTGGCGCCGCGTCACCACGTCGCGCGACTCAAAGTAGACCAGGTCTGGGTCTCGCGGTTCATCCACCGTCTTCGCGGCGGCCGAAGAGGTCCGGGGCGTGCTCCGGGGCTGCTAACGGGCGCGTCCTTAGCGCCCGAGTACTTCTTGTGTAGCACGCGGAAGTAGTACCAGCCCGTGATGGTCACGTACGACGTCCAGATGAAGGCGCTCTTGCGCAGGCGCGGGCTGAGCGCCAGCACCACCACCACGAGCAACGCCGCAAGCAGCGCCCACAGCAGCATAGTCATGCTCGGTCGAGTCGAGTAGCTCTCTCTCCGTTTCGTGCGTCACTCGCCTTCCGACTTTGGGTAATGCGGGCCAGTGCAAAATGGCGCAGACCGTAATCGAACACAACGTCCAGCATACAAAACGTCATATGTTACGCGGTCACTTGCGATTTGTATGGAACATGACAGAAATACAGGGCAGAGACCGGATC
>JAAVTI010000182.1:0-76583 GCA_011947335.1 Phytophthora constricta
AACCTGTTTTAATACCGTTCCACACTTTTCCCCAAACCGAGGAACCTTGGAGCTTCTTATAGCCTTTCTTAATTTCATGGCGTGTAACGTCCAATCTAACTCCACGACCCGCTTTTGAGCCTTAAGCGCCTTCTCATAACTCGATGGATGCAAATGAATAATAGCACCAGAACCCTTAAGCTCAGCCTTTGTTAAGCTTAGTTTCCAGTTTTGAAAGCTTTGGTTAGCTTTGCCTTAGGTATTTTACTCGAGATCGTTAATTCACGATACATGATTGCTTCTTTTCGAACAAGCTCCGCTCTATTAGAACGAAGTTCAAAGGTCGCAGATCTTTTCGAACAAGTTCTCTAAGCTCCGCTCTATATAATTAAAAGCTAAAGCACGGTTATATTTAAATTTATAAACCTCTTCAGTAGATCCATTCTATTCTTCTGTTTAGCGTAAATAAACAATAAGCAAAATGTGCCGCAATAATCATCTTTAGTACCTTGAAGTTGAATCTCGTTGTATTTTTTTATTCCATAGTGTCTAGGAGGCCCTCGCCCATACTATCAAAATAAACACCATCTACGATGCATGTCCAGTGTCCTATCTCAAGATCAGGAGGTCTCAATAGGATTAGGAAGGTACCTACCTTGCGGATAGGCTTGGTAATCTCGTTGGATTCATAGATATTATCAATATCAACATTAATTATTTTCGCTAATTCAATCAGATCATGATCGGACGTTACTGGTTTAATCAGTTGCGCCATTATTTAATTTTGGTTTCATCTATAGATGATCGTATATAGAACGAATTATTTTAAGATGAGTGACACTCAGTTAGCTGATCAATTTTTATACCAATCTTCGCTAAAAGCGGATCCGGAAGTCAAAGTCAGCTCTAACAAGCGAGTACCGTATGTAATTGATATTAACCAAGGATCGTACGCTAATGGCGTTATTACGATTGATGCTACGTCTCAACTAAATGGTGCTGAAGGCTTTGCTTGTTTACGTGATTCATACATCATGCTGCCTTATAAAGTGAGTATGAAGAACAGTCATGCCTCTCAAGTACTTGGCGCCGCTGCTAATCGACTCTCGGTTGGACTTAAATGTGGTGTCTGGAACGTTATTGATGCTATGTCTCTAGAACTCAATGGCAAGTCGATCCTATCGATGACGGAATACAAGATGTTTGCTAACAATCTACGCGCTCAAGCTGAGATGTCGCCTGCTTATGTTGAGAAACATGGTGCTGAGAGTTTCCTATTCCCGGATAGCTCAGGTTCACTAAAATGGAGCGCATCTGCTAGTGCCTATGGAGATGGATATTCTAATAATGCTTCCGATTTAACTGGTGCACTATCGGTCGCATCAACCACGGGTTCTGGTACGATGAGCGCTAATGATGGTTTCGTTAAGCGTTTATTGGCGAATCCACCTGTATCGGGGGACGTCAATACAAATGGCTGGCCTACTATCGCATCGGGCGCTGCTAAGAATATTGCTAATCAGTTTGGACGCGGAGCTTTCGTTGCTGGCGGTACTGCTACTGGTACGATTGCAGGAACATGGAATTACATGCTTAAGATTAAGTTAACCGATCTTCATCCGATCTTTAAGGAACTCGATCTAATGGCTAATCCTCAGATTAAGCTACGACTTCGCGTTAATCAGGGCAATTCTGTAATTTCTCTTCCTTACACTGGGAATGCTAAGGTTATGACTCTCGTGTCTACAACAATTGCGAGTGGTTCAGTGTGCCCGATTATGGTAGCCTCCTCGTTAACTAATAGCCCCAATGAAGGTGTTTTACCTGCGGCTGCCGGTCAGGTCACTGTTGCCTGGGGCGCCATTACAAACTCGCTTGAGCCTACGATTGATAGCACCTACTTTCCTTTTACTACGACGCGTCTATACGTTCCGTTCGTTGATCTTGAGAATCCGAGCTCGATCATCTCTAAACCTATGAAGACGGTTAAGTACCTTGATTACTATGCTCAATGGTTCTATCAGCGAGCAGGCACTGGTGTGACCACTACTCAGCAGAACTCTTCGTTCGATTTGCAGCTATCAGCTTCACTTAAGAATGCTAAGTATGTCGCTCTTCTTCCGTTCGCTGAAACATCGGCCGGTAATTATGCTACTGCTTCTGTTCAGCAGTTTCAAAGCCCGTTCGATTCGGCTCCTTGGACTGTTCAGGCTGGTTCGTCGATTCGCAACTTCAATGTTCGTATTGGATCCAAGCAAGTATTCGACATCTCGTATGACTACGACTTCCATAGTTTCTGTAATGAGTTTAGCAAGCTCAGTGCGATTAACGGTGACCAGACGCCTGAATTAACGAATGGACTTATCGATTTCAAAAATGGTCAACTGTTAACCGAGTGCTAGTTGCTGATGTTAGTAGATTAACCGAAGCCGAGGTGCCACAGAGCCTGCAGGTGATGGGAACCAATGCTTCGAGCCAAGGCGTTAATTTACTTGTTATTGTAGCTCATGAAAATGAAATGACTTATAATCGTCTAACAGGTGAAGTAGAAAATTATGTAGCTAACTAAGCTCTCTCATGAAAAGAAAAACACTATTTTGACTCGATGAACAAAAAAAATATTTTTTAGTTTGACGTTTGCAGGTTGTAGTTAATTGATGGTTTCTAACTCTTTGAGTAGTCGTGAGCATTTTTCTTTAACGAACTGATTGTTGCGTAACCAATCGAGATATTTGGGATCGACTCTCTTAATATAATCTAGAGTTTTAGTCTTATGACGACCCCAGGTCATAACGTATTCATCGGTTTCTTCTTTACTATCCGCGAACGTAGTCGTAAGAAAGTCTTTAATCTCATCGCTCGCGTTTAAACTTGGTTGTTTGCTCATCCATCGGCAGTAACTTGGATCGATGGCATAAACCTCTTCGATAGTCTTGTCTTTAAATTTACCAAATGTTAGTGTTGTCATTGTTATCTATATACTATAGGAGGTAGAGTAATCTGATAAAAAAATAATTAATTCATAATTGTTGCTTATCGTATGATATCTTATTATATACTTATAGAAAGTTCGCTTAAGATGGCAACTTTCTAAATTCTGATCTTGATATTTAAATCATTATATAAATGATGTTGTCAGATTTGTATGTAAGATTTTTCGGCGACATTGTTTCTATAATCGTTCCTATGAATATTAGGTGCTTGATGACTTATGAAACATCTTTAGGTTAAAAGGAGTGTTCTATTCAATATAAGCTGTTTAGAGGTCTTGTCATTATTTTCACTCCTACATTTAAAATTGGATTAAATCCATGTTTAAATGCTTAAATGTAGGATTGAAAATTTTTGGTAGTCATTTCAGCTTCGATTTCACTACTCGCGATGCAGCAGACGTGGCCGCAGCCGGCGTCGAGGACAGAGACACAGCAGCCTGCGACGCAGCAGCCAGCAACGCAGCAGACGACGACGCAGCAGACGGCCCCCAACGAGCCGACGCGCAAGGAACCGCCAGGGACGACGTTGCAGCAAACCTCGCTACCGCCTGGCTGGACGCCAGCATTGGGGCGTGCGGCCCAGAGGACGACGAGGACGACGACTTCCACTCCGCGCTAGGCTCCGACGACCTGGACGCGCTTCTTCTCGCGGTGGATGAAGACGTGGACCTCGACCCTCCGCTCCGACCACACAAGTTAGAGTTCTTTTTCTGAAATTACTCGAATTTTAAACTCGACGCCAGAGTGGCCGACGCGAGCCTTCCCAGCGCGCTGCCCCGGTACACCGCGGCACTGCGGTCGACGACCCGCTGGGGCCCCTCGCCGTGGAGCTGCTGCCAGCCTGGAGACCGGACACCCTCTGCCAACTGGACCCGAGCCAAGCTCCCCAGCTCCAGCCCGGACTTGGACTCGCTGGGGCCCGCGCCACCCGTCAGCACCGTGCCCGGAGCCGACTCCACCAAGCCAAGCCTCGCCGTCTGTAACCAGGACGCGGACACGCTGGGGCCCGCGCCTCCCGACGGCACCGTGTCCGGGGCCGACCCCGTCAAGCCGTGCCACGCCGTCCGCGACCGGCACGTGGACACGCTGGGGCCCGCGCCTCGCGTCGAGCCGACCACATGCCGTGCAGCCTTCGCCCACAGCGTCGGCCCAGGCGACGACGGGGCCACAAGCGCTGCTGAACGGGACTGCGCGCCAGGACACGCCGCCGGCCGCCTCCTGCTCCGATGGCAACCCCAAGCCCACGACTCCTGCGGTGATTGACTCCCGCGACCCCGTCCGGCGCCACCAGATGCAGGTGTTCGCTCATGATGCCCGTAGGTTTGACTGTGTTAGCTGCGTGTACTCTTCAATCCATTTCGCAGAACTTGTCCGCCATCGGCGCAAACGCCATCATGGCTACGTGTTTTTGGACCGCTTTCACAGCGGCTGTGCGTGCGCATGCGCCTTCCCGACTCGGCTGGCGGCAGCCGCACACGCGTGTAGCTGCCCACGGCTACTCGGCGATCACCAGCACCCGCGAAGAACTTCCAACCATTCCGGCTTCGCTCGTGCTCGCCGAGATCGACGCTGCCGACGACCGGCGCGCATCCGCATGGACGAAACTCCCCGGCTCGCGCGCCGACCACGTCCTCCATCACTCCGCCAGAACAACTACCCAAGCCCACCACGCCGTGGGCACGAACTCTCCAACGTGGATATGCAGAGTGTGCTGGTGCAAAGCGACGGCGAACTACGCAGGGTCGAGTCCGCGATGCGCGGCCTACATGCGTGGCCACCGGAGCGACCACAGAGTCGCACTCGCCGCCGCCTGCATCAGCACCGTCCTCGAGGCCAAGACCAGCAACGGAAGCTGCTCCAGCGCCCCAGACAGTGCCGCCTGCGCCTGCTGCACCCGCGCCGACCGAGCCCTCTGGCCACGCACGACTGGACTCTGAATGGACGCTGCAATTCGATGGAGCCTGCCGCGGAGGCAACGCGAAGGAGGCTGGTGCGGGCGCGCTGCTGCTGAACCAACAAGGAGCCGCAACCTGGACCGCCTCCGTGTACCTTGCCGGCACGCAAACGAACAATACCGCTGAATATCAAGCACTTCTGGCAGGAGTGGACGCAGCGGTCGCGTATGACTGCACAGCGCTGCGCATTGAATTGGGCCCAAGTCAAGGGCGAATTTTCGTGCACCAACAAGCGGCTGCGCAGCTTCCGTAACCGGATCCGTCGAGGGCTCGCTGCCGTTGGCCGGACCTCGCTCGTGCACATCGACCGCATGGCTAACCAAGTCGCCGCCCCTTGCCAACAGGGCTTTGGACCGTCGACGCTCGTGCTTCGAGTGCAAGGATCACGGCACTCGCACGACAGCGTGCCCGGCAGAGGCGACGACGGAGACACCGTCGCAGCCCACGACGTCTCCGGAGACGACGCCGTTGCAGCCCCCGCGCCAAGACCGCTCTCTGCCTGACGCACCTGTCGACGACGCCGAGAGGTTCCCGACGATTGCGACAGGCTCTGACGCTGTGCCCGAGGCTCGGCCCGCCTGCGACTACGCAAGCTCACTGAAGAAGAAATGGCCAAGGCGAACAAGGTGATGGAAACGATGGCACGCAGGCTCCAGACTCGGCTCCGAGCGATGACCTCATGGACTGAGGATGAAGGGCTGCTATGCGCTATAGCGCCAGCGATCTACGACGCGCTGGCGCCATTCGCGCTGCCCGCGCGCCGCCCCAGGAGCCGCCCACCTTGCCCCCACCGCCGATCCACGCCGTCCGGCGCCGATGATGCACCGGGGCCCAACACCTCCGAGAACGCGTGTCCACGATGCAGGCAGTGCAGCAGGACCCATCGAGCAGCCACCGGGACATCAACCGCGCTCGGCGCGCTACCGGCCGCGCTCGGGAGGCACTGGAGAGAGAACAGCTGCGCCGCCGCTTCGACCGCGACGAGAGTGGGTGCGTCCGCGATATCCTGGCCAGTGCTGCGGCCCAGACCAACGCCGCCGACCCGGGCACCCCGCCTGACTCTACTTGCCCCCTCCCGGCCAACGACGTGTATGGTTATTTCGAGGGCCTCTACACACCACGGGTGGACTTCGACTTCGACGCCCAGAGCGGGGCACCTTTCCGCGACCTACTGGTCAGCTTGCCGCCGCCGACGGCAGCGACCGATGTGTTACGCGAGGACATCTCGCTGGAGGACGTGGAAGACCACCAGCTGAGTGCCCGCCGCCAGTCGGCCCCTGGTCATGATGGCATTGGCTATGACATCCTGCACCGCTTCAAGGCCCAGCTACTGCCGCTGCTACATGCAGCGTACTCGTACTGCTGGAAACACCGCCGCGTGCCAGCCACATGGAAGGTCGGAATTGTCAAGCTGGTCCACAAGAAAGGCTCGCGCTCGGTGCCCTCCAACTGGCGCCCGTTGTGTCTCCAGCCCACGCTCTACAAGTTGTACGCAAGCATCTTGGCGCGCCGATTTTCGGCCTGGCTGGAGGCCAACGACCGACTCTCGCCACCCAGAAGGGATTCCGGGCGGGAAATGGCTGCAAAGAGCATAACTTCCTGGCAGCAATGGCCCTGGACGGCGCGCGACGCCACGGCAAGGCGCTCTACCTCGTCTGGTATGACTTGAAAAACGCGTTCGGCTCCATCCCGCCGGCTCTCATCTGGCGAACCATGGCCGCCATTGGAGTTGACGAGGACTTCATCGCCTGCTGCAAGGCAATCTACACGGACTCGTTCTACACGGTGGTGAACACCGCGACGGGGGCCACGCCGCCTATCAAGCACCGCCTTAGTGTCTACCAAGGCTGCCCCCTTAGCCCGTTCCTGTTCCTCGTCGGCGTCATGCCCCTCGTGCGGCGACTCCACGAGCTCCTCCGCTGGCGTCAAGCTTGCCGAAGACGTGTCTGACCGGGTGACGGCGTTCGCCGACGTCATCAAGACGAGCGCCACCAAGGAGGGGATCAAGGCGGTACATGGCGTCGTCGCAGAGTTCTTGACATGGACAACCATGGCGGCGAACGCGACTAAGTGTGCGGCCTTCGGCACCTGCCACTAGCAGCGGCGCCGACAAGCCGACGCCCCAAGCCGCTGCTCCACGGCGAGGCGGTGCCAGCACTGACGATGGCTGGCACGTACACGTACCTGGGAGTCGGAGATGGCTTCGACCACGCCGTCACCGACTTCCAGCTTGACGCCAAGCTCAAGGAGCTGCGAGGGGATGCGTCGGTGCTGCTGCGGTCAGGCTTGCGCCAACGCAAATCGTGAAAGCCCTGAGGGTCTACATCTACTCCAAGCTGGAGTACGCCTTTCGGCACGTGCGTGTGACCCGCGCAGCGCTGGAGTGCTGGAGCGCTGGGGCGCGTGGCTGCGGCGGGGTCTGCGCCACCTGCTGCGGCTCCCTCAGGTAGCCTCGACGGCATTCTTCTACGCGCCCACCTCGCGTGGAGGTCTGGACCTCCTTCCGCTCACGGACCAGCTCGCTGCCGTCCAAGTTGACCACGCGGGCAGATGCTGCACGCCCCGGACGCCGCCGTTGCTGCTATCGCCCGGGCGCAGATTGCCCAGATTGCGCACCGCCGCTTCCGCCTGGACGCCGACCACTGGCGCGACCGCCAAGACGAGCTGGTGGTGGCGTTCCTCCGGGCGAGCTCGCAGCTTCGCCCCACGCTACGCGCCGCAACCAGTCCCACGACATCAACTCGCTATGGACCGAGGTGCAGGGCCACGCCAAACGCCTGGAGCTCCAGTTCGACATGGCGCCGGCGGCCTTGCCGGACGCCAGCGCGGCCACAGAGGCAGACGATGACGCGGCCACACCGGCCCAGACGCCGGTGCTCACCACGCCCTCCCACCCTGAGCCTCTTGAGCGCAAGAACGTCATGGCGCAGATCAAACTACACGCTAAGCGCCGCCACGCCGAGACGTGGGCCAGCCAGGTGGACCAAGGCAGAACGATGCTTGCGCACGGCGGCCAGGGCAGCGCCTTCCTGACGCGGTCAGGAGGCCTCACAGACCGCGACTACTGCTTCGCTGTTGCGGCGCGTCTGAACCAGCTGCCCACGCGCGCGGTTCTCAAGCGCCGCCGACGCGGGAACGTGACGCGGTGCCGCCAGCGTGACTGCCCCCAGCAAAACGAAACCATGGGCCACATCCTCAACCACTGCAGTGCCAACAACGACAACATCCGTGCGCGCCACGACCGTGTGCTGGACGGCATCGCGACGCGCATCCGCGAAGTGTGTCCCCTGACGCACCGAGCAGAAGGTTAACTAGACTGTGTCCCAGGCCCCCGACACCACCCAGCGCCCCGACCTCGAGCTGATCTCTACGACCGCAGGCACGTGTAACACGATGCGCTCATTCAATTTTTGGGTAACTCGCTCAAGGCTGGCCCGCCCTGTGATTGGCTGAGTTTTAATGCCTGGGCGACCAGGCGGATATGTGACATGAAGAATATGGAAAGATGGAAGTGACGGTTGAGATGTTAAGGTTTTAGCTCGTGGGGTCGAGTATGGTCTTAAACCTGGAAATGCGATACCCTGGAATTGTACACCCAGAGGTATCAAAGGCGTTTAGTCCAGGTCACTCTCGTCCTGAAGCGGGATGCCCTATGTACGACGCTCAAACGTCTGCCTTAAATGTATCAGGCAGTGCATCCCGCCTGACTAGATCGCCCAAAATCGACTAAATCAACCTAAGAATTCATAATCCAGACATTATTTCATGGAGTATTCTTTGATATTCAGGGTCTGACTTCAGAAAACCCTGGACCAACATATATAAATATCTGGATGAGTCCATATAAATCTTAGAACAACCATCAAGTACCTTAGTCTAAGACTAAGAACCAGATGAGGCACTAACGTCTCCTCATCCAATAATATTTGTCCTAAACGCGACATATACGACCAAGAACCCTGGATCTAGATGCGCAAATCCTCTGGTTCTGGAATATTTGCTGAATCAGACACCAGAACGCCCTGGTCCTGGAGCATAAGCTCGGACTTCAGGTTGAGACGTGTATGCCAATGGCGCTACACAGTTTCCTTTCCTGGATTATGGAGAGTAACTATGGAGAAAGGTCATCAAATGATCAAGAGCGCTGATCCTGGAGTTCCTGGACCCAATCGTGAAGGGTCGGCCGAGATCTTTCCAAATTTCGGTCGAAGGGTCGCCGTTGTATAATGAAGGTTGTACCCAGATTCGGTCCTATGCTGAAATCAAGTGATAGTCAGTGAACTGATTTGGTGTGGACCACATACCGACCAGACACGCATGCAGAAATACGCTAGTGTTAAACTATGAACAGAGCTCAATTTTCCCTGTAACACGCAAGTCGTTTTGTCAAGCGTGCCACCAATTACATAGGTGGACCAAGGTGCTCCTTCGACGTGAAGCTCGGATCGCGAGTCTGTGAGACTCCAGCCGTTTCAAGTCGTAGTTGGGTTGGGGTCTAGGACGTAAAGTCTTGGGTCCCCCTTATTTCATATACTAGTTGGGCTAGGGCTTACCCTGTCTCATTTCATATTCCTGTGCCTCGGACTGTCTGGATCAGCAGTCGGCAGTCAAGGCCGTGACAGAAGAATGTACAAGTGAAGCGAAGGACTAAGTGGTGACCTCGTTTGTGGATTGTTTCCTAAGGGAGTGGTGCGAGTTTTGAATTGTGGATGTCTTGGATTGAGCCAGTTATCCAAGACCAGAGCCCCGATTGAAACTGGTGTAGCCTAATCCTTGGCTATCAAGAACGAGGAATTACATATTTGTGACGTGGAACACTGCTATTCGGTTCACTGCTATTGTACTATGGTGTGGAGCGTGCGTGCACTTCTGCACCTGGAATTACGTGTCTAGTCCTGGAATATCTTGGATGTTCCTGGACTTAGACATTGATCCTGAACGAAGAAGTCTAGACCAAGTCGCTCAAGCTTCTCAAGTCGTAGACGGTGCACTAGGGTTAATCGAATATTCAGGGATTACACTAGGTACATGCAAATACTAGGCAAGGAGCTCTACAATAGAGGTTTCTGGCCGTTTCAGTCTAGAAGTGTATGAATAAGGATCGCTATTTCTTGGACGTAAAATGTCGTCTCACGTGGTACTGGCCGACACGATACATCAAGCCTCGGCGCCGCCCACGCAGATAAGTTGATGAAGTACACCCCGCTCTTGTGTGAGCTCCAGCAGCGCGACTGGGGCACGACTCTGTCGGCGATTGCGTACGGGTCGCTGGGAACGGTGCGGACGGCCAACTCCAAGACGTACACCGAGATCATGGGTCTCTCCAAGAGTGCAGCCTAGGGACTCGACCGCACCAGCTCGCTCACGTGCATCCGCGCCAGTGCCAACATCTGGTACGTGCACGTGGCGGCGACCAACGGGGCGCACCGAGACTGGCCGCCCCCACACACGGAGTGATGAACTTGGCCTCCGGGCCACCAGGGTTCTCTCTCATCAGGAGACGCCCTTCTGAGCCTCCCAAGACAATATTTAGAAAATTACAGTCATAGCTGCATTCCCTTAGCTCCATTTCGAGGTTATCACCGGTAATAAAACAATTACAAAACTACTCCAACACCCGTCAGAAGGCACTGGCCGGCTCCAATGTCTGTTTATCTCCTTTTGGGACGACATCAAAACTGCGTGCGCGACATCATTAGCATGTACTGTATCCCGCACAAATGTCGGATTCGGCAGAAAACTATTCGATGAATGACTGCCAGATGTTGGGTATCAAAACTAGGCCAACCGCTAATTGAGACTCTTTCTGGTAGGAATCGCGCCGTTACTGCCGCATGTGGGAATTTCCATCAAACATACAGATATGAGGGTAAATTGTGGTTCATTTGGTTGAGGCCAAAGACAATTTTGTGCTTGGGGCAATGTGATAGCGCGTGAAGCTCCGCTAATGCATCGTGATTGCTGATTGAAAATTATTTCATCACCCGTGCGCTGGTACCCATCAGTTCCAATGAATATTCTTCCCCTCAAGAGGACCCCTCAGCCATCCAACGACAGCCGCCACACAACAACATCAATCGATCCACCAACCGAGGTCGATGGTTTCGCTCGGATGCCCCCATTCCCCAAGACCCCCCAAACTCCGCTTTGGCACCTCGACTCTGGCCCAACCCCTTGAAGAACGCAGAGCCAGCGACCGAAGGCGGGATGTCTCGAGCGAGGTTACCCATTGCCGACGCGGCCGCCACTGATGGTGCCAAGGTCTGCGACGCAACAGATGCCGCCGCACGAGAAGAATCTGTCGCACGAGCCGATGCGCGGGCCACCAGCAAGGAGGACGCCGCAGCAATCCTTGCTGCGGCTTGGCTGGACGCCACCACTGGGGCGAGCGGCCTAGAGTGAGGCGAGGGTGAGGACTTCCACTCCGCGTTGTGCTCAAACGACCTGGACGCGCTTCTTATATCGCTGGATGAAGTCGTTGACCTTGATCCTCTCCTCTGATGGCACAAGCCCGACGCATCTTCATCGCATGAAGAGACGCAAAGAGTTTAACTCGCAATGGAATGGCTCACTCAGCGTAAAGACGTGTACTACCGCGTGGAGAAAGTGGGTTTTCAGATGGCGACATTTGATTGGGTCGGAGGGGTCTCACCTCTCGTGGAACCGACAAGACAACTCACGACAAGACGACAAACTCCAGGAAACACACTCCAAAACATACTGGGGCCCTGGCTACTGCCAGGCGTCAGCATCAATGTGCAGGACAAACTTGAGCACCAGCAGCTCATCGCGCAGATTACGGAGGAAGCTGTCAGCTGCACAGTCAAAGACGTGTGGATCATGGAGCTGCCGCGAGTTTAACCTCACCGGAAGAAAGTCTTCACTCCCAAAGACACGACCTTCTGGCCCACGTACTACTAGAATGACAACCCCTGGATCACAGATCACAATGGGGAAATGCTGACAACGAGCAAGTACAAAAAGATCAGGGGTTTTCCGATCGATTACTTGCAAATATGGCGAACAGGAATTTTCACCTACGAAACGACAATACCGGCAGCTAGCTAAGTGGCTCACCGCCAGGTCAAACTTCGAAGATGGGGGCAGCCATCTTGATGAATATGCCTCACCTACCACGGGGTGTATAACTTCGAGTGAAACGTGAAGTGCGAATACGACATCCCCACCATTGGAACTACAGTATGAGTGGGTATCCACCGCAACAGGGGGCAGCGGGCAAATAATACGGGCAGGTAAAGTGAGGTAAGGAAGCCATAACTCTACGGTAACAAAGGGACGGTATCCACTGGGTCATGGAAGAAATTGAAAACGGGGACAGTAATAACGAGAGAGAGATCACCACGCTGTAACGAAGTCAATGGCAAGGATTACTGGTGTTCGTTGCGCACCAGATGCTGCACGCATTCCCTGGAAGGTAACGCCAACAAGCATGTACACTTTTCTCAAGTATAAAGGATGAGACTCCAGCCTCAAAGGCACAATCGCCAAGCTCAGACACAATTCAAGAAAGATTAGATGGCAGGACGCAGTCATGCGGCAATCGCCGAAGTAGTTATGGGCTCATCGAAGCGTTCTTACGGACTCACTCCCAGGTATGGTATGGGCGGCGGACCGCAACGCGGTACGACAACGGACGTGTACCATCAAGGCAGGATAGATAAAAATTGCTGCCGCAAGTTGCCGCAAAGCCAGGGACAGAACGAGACTATCGAGCATATATTCTGGGAATGCCCTTGTGGCCAGGTCTGCTGACTCAAGATCACTCAACAATGGACAGGGGAACCGTTAGATATGACCGACCGCCACGTATTCCTGGAGTCGTGCGCAGCTCGTCAAGCGCCAGAGCTGTCTATTAGCTGTAAGAACTGAATAGAACGCAACCCTCTTGATCACCAAAAAGTGTAAACTGCTGGAAGCGACTGTGGTGGATACTTTGGAGCGTATACATAGTCACACTCTGATACAAACCAACGATGTCGCACCAGCTAGCAGCGCCGAGGCAATATGACACAGGATGAGAGCTACGCTCTGTTTCTTAGCATACATTGTATGTACGTAGTGAGGAAGAGTAGACTTAAAGTTTGTATGTAGGATAGAAATACGCGGGCTCGCGTATTTCTAAAGCAACACTTACGACTTTAAATACAAATAGAAAACTGAATTGAATGACAGCGCACCGTGGCGGGCTGACCTTATATTTAAGCTAACCCTTTTAAGATGATATCTATTTGCAAAGGTGAGAGCCCGGTTGGCTCTCACGCGTTGGCATGAAAGGTGGCCCTTTCTATATGTGTGCCTGAGCGCCCGTCAATGATAGTTGCATTGGTGGCTCGTAATGTTGCTCGCTAGTGTGTGTGGGACACATACACTAGGGGTTGCGTGTATTAGTTTACGCCGGGTATTGTAATCACCACGCATTCCCCTTTGCCTATTTCGCACGTAAATACCTTGATTGAGCGCTAAATTCACAGGGGGATAAAAAGCTTTGCTATATATATTCCCTGCATCAATCCTATATATGACGCATAACACCGATTTATACCGCTAATTGTGGTATTTGGTTTTATCACGCTGCCAGGTGATTTATTTATAAATAACCGTGAATGCCGGGATGAACGTGGGCATTTCAGAGGAATCATAAATATATTCACTCGAGGGTACATTCATGCTCATCCAGGTTGTAGTTAAAGTGGGTGACATCGGCCGGACAAGTCGAACCAGTGTTCGGTTCGAAAAGGATAGTTTTTCCTTTGGTGAAGATAGTGAGAGCTTTACACAGCTAAGCTCCAAGGTTAAAAAAGATAGTTGTCGCTGGAGTCGCAGAATATGAAACCAAGACAGTTAGACTGGACGATACCATTTACATGAAATTGCGCGCGAAGACACCCCAGCGGGAGTGGATTTCTGTTACCGAGCGTAATTGTTCTACGGAACTCGACACGATAGTAGCTAACCACTAGCAGAAATCGAAGGACGGTCCCCTGATCGACGAGCTTTTGTCTTTGTCGCAAAACAGCAGTTAGGTATACGACGAGCAACCGCTAGCCGAGTTGAAGAAGCTTCGCGTGCAATTGACGAGCACCTGAGTGACCGACCTGACATTGAGATTGGCGAAATAGCCCCACACATTGGGATATCTCGCACGCTCGTCATCCGAACGGCACTGCGGTAGCCGTTCCAGACAATGCAACATTTCATCAAGCACAGCACATCAATGCCATGAGAGCTGTCCAGCAAAATCACAACGAGGAAGAACATACCTGCACGCTTATGGTCAGCTTAAATGGTTCAACACCAATGCGTCTCTCATTCTGCCTTAGCGAGCTAAGAGGACTACTGGGTTTTCCAAATTTCAACTTCTCAGCTGAGAGAATATTCTAGGAATTCCAGCCACCACCTGAACCAACAGAAGACGTAGAGGACACAGATCGCGCGTAGATAGTTTAAAAGCACCTATCCACTGAGCCAAACGCACACTAATACACTTTTTCCTCGCTACGCTAGACAAAAGTGTCATTAGAACAGGAAATTGTATGGATGGAACGGAATTTGGTGCGTGTAATGACCAGAAGAGGACAGCGAACGAGCACGGGTTTCGACTCACGAACGCCACAGACTCTAGACAACCTTCAAAGTCATCCCTGCTCGTAGAGGTAGGATTGAACGCGCCCGACAAAACAGAGTTCTCGCCACACTTCCGAGAAACGACGCTCCGCAGTTATCATAGCTATTACTCTTAGGTTTTCTGCCAATTTTCCGGGGAATGGCCCAATGTTGCTTCCACAATACTCTACACCAGTCACCTCCCTCTTTACAACCAATTCGTTGGCGAGTCCTCTCATTCCTACTTTCCCAGTTGTCGTGGTAGCCCCTTACCCTTTGCGGGCGCGCTTCGCTACCACGGTGCTGAAATTGCAGGAGCCAACCCACCCGTTCACTGACACCAGACCTCACGCGACACCTACAGGCACACGGAGATTATTGTCTATTTTTTACATTTTTTCGAGCCGGCACTGGTCCTTCAGAACCTTTGTGACCCAACCCGCGATCGGCGTAGCCATGCCGTACCATGCCCCGCTAGCGGCGCTAGGCAAGCGAAACGCCCAGATAGTGGTCGTAATCTCGAGTGACCAACCTTCACGCTTATGCTAGCAAGCCAACGACACTCTATCCGATTGACTTTGCCTCCAACGCCAGCTGTTGCCAGCGCCGCACGCCTCAGACGGCCGCTCCGTTGAGCGTTGGAAACCAATACCCCGTCGAAGTAGGGCAACACATACTCAAGGATAACTACGTTTTTGAATAAATTTTTAAATTGCCTCTGGTTTCGCAAAAGTATAAATATAATACATCGAGATAACTACTGTCCAGGTTGTTATTGCAAAGCCATGCCATCTATTGCCCAGGTTGCGTCCAGGTTACCCTGGTAGTTGACCAGGGTGAAATTTATCTGGTAAGAAAACTATTTGGTGATATAGACCGTTCAAACGCATCATAAGATGTGCAAGCGTACCCTACCTGGTTTTATTTCTCGCGTGACACCCACCATTCCTTCACCCTTCATTTCACTTCATCGGGCTCAAGTGGGCAAGCGTCTCCTGTAGCCAGTAGAAACTGGCCCTCCCGCTCGTAAGTAGCCCCGCCAGTATGGAGGCCGAGTAGGGAGGGTCGCTCTCCTCCGCCGCGTGCGCCTCGGGTCCCGTAGGCTGCCGCCCCCACAACTCTCTGCTCAAGTGACACGTCGCTCACGCATCGTCACGCTTGAAGCAAGCTGCTTCGAGCAAGAGTTGATCTATAAAATCCCAGTACCGGCCTTTGTTTTTTCCGGCGAGCGCGCCAACGCTGCTCTCCCTCTCAGGTGCCGTCGCAGTAAAGCAAATAGACCCACCTTTTATCTATCTCCTTCATTCCTTATCCTTCCAAGTAGCAAGCCATGCAGCGATTCAAAGTACTCAGCGCTGTTATGAACGCATAATACATGTGTATGTACAGAGCCTATCATGACATTGGTGTAGACCTTAGCGCTCGCAGAGAGTATGAGTCACTCGTCTTCGTACCACACTGCTTGGAGGTCTCGTTCTGGGTCTTCTGTGCATTAAGTCCATGAAGTTCGTGGACACAAGACCCGGGTCGAGATCTCTAAGCAGTAGGGTGGTATGGTGCACTTGCACCATGTGCACCATGCCTCCATGGTGCAGGCTAGGGCGTGTAATTTCCACAAACTTGTGATTCGAATTTTGGCGTTGCTCAACTCCAGGCCTCTGCACAAGTTATGGGCCGAGTTTCACAGGGTCGAGAGGTCTGATGGAGGGCGGCATGACGCTAAGTGCATTCACGGTCGCGAGGTGTTTACCAAAGCACAGCCTAGTCGGCAGATGTCGAGCCATGTCCTGAAGAAGTGTAGCAAGATACCTCCTGAGAAACGTGAGTTTTGTACAGCCTTTATGGTCGAGGAAGAGCGGCAACAAGAAATTACTTAGTGACAAAAGCAAGCAGATACTGAGCGCTGCTGGGGTATCGAAGGTTTAATTCATTCGAACATCAGGAACGGTCTTAGTTGTGATAAGGTGGATAAACTATCATTCATCTACGCCAATCACGGGGATAACGATGCAATATCTGACGTTTCTTTCAGAACTGTGCACGCAATGGATACGGGGCCTTCTGATCGGAATGCAATGGACAATTCTACGAGCGGTGACGCAGACACCGACATGACCGAGCCCAATGACGTAGATGAATCGTTTGAGCCTTCATTTGAAAGCCAAACTAGTGAAGAGAGCTTGACCAGATCTGCAGCGGACGGGAGCGAGACTGACGACAGCAATAGTGCAGAGGATAGCTGGCAGAACCGCATTGATGCATGGGTTTAATGAGATTTAGTTAAGAGAAGATATTTGCTATATTTTCCAATTAGCGTTAGCTTTAGTGTTGGGGCTACTCAAGTTATAGATGAAAGTTTAAAAGTGCACCATGGTCACGCTACTGCTGCATCATGGCATGGTGCACCATGGTGCAAATGCACCATACCACCCTACTAAGCAGCGTCCAAAGCCAGTGTGTAAATACATTTCAATAATTTTTACCCCCTGGTCAACCACCAGGGCAACCTGGACGCAACCTGGATAATAGCTCGCATGGCTTTGCGAAAACAACATGGGCAGTATCATCGTGCATAATACAGTAATTTGCTTCAATAGCGAACGCCTGCGGTATATCAAATTGCCATGTAAAACTCAACTGTAAAGGTCAGAGCAGACACCATCAACAACCCAGCAAACTGAATTACGGTAATTGATGAAGTATGTAGCGTAAGTCAGCCTTTATTTTCAGCCTGAGTGCAACCAACAGTTTTCGATCGTCTTTGCAGGCATTCTTTCCCTAGCATCCGCGCACCACTGAATCCCCTTCAGCATGCCGATCTTGTATGGATTCTCATCGCCTTCGCCCTTCTGGTCGAGCGCGTATTGCATCTGCTTGTTCAGCACCTCGCGCTTCACGCAGTAGATAATCCCCTGGTCAAGAGGCTGCAACTTCGATGTTGTGTTGGTTGGTAATTTTTCTACGCGTGATGCCGTCTTCGCTATGAGGCGACGCGTTATCGACTAGCAGCAAGATGTTTATGCCTTGCTCATGCATCACGCATCAAGGTCGAGCAGCCAAGCTTGGTATTTTCCTGTTGTCATCCAGGCCTTGCTCGTGGCCGTATAGATAATAGCAGCTGGTTTGCTCTTTATCCAGCGTGGTTTTAGTGCCTTGCCGATAGATAGGAGTGACAGCTTGCAGGTACCAGTTGCGTTAGTACATACCGCCAAGGTGATGCGAGCCTTGTTCTGTTTTCGTGCCAGTGCTGCGTGGATGCAGATGGATCCGCGGGGTACGTTATTATAAAAATACCCCGTCCCATCCATATTATAGGCATCATGGTAGGCAAACGAGCTGATGATGCTCCGGAGCTCTTCAATTTCTCTTGAAAAGGCCTCTAGGTCCACGGTCCTGACTCTCCGTCTGCCCGCCTCCATCGAATGTCATGTCGACCTTGCAATCGAAGCAGCCAGGACGAGCCAAACCGAGGCTGGGAAGCTTTTGGGAGGTGTAGTTGAGTGGCAATAGACTGCCCTCGGGATACAATCATGTACGCGACAGCGACAGCTGGTACGCCTCACAGAGTGCGATAAACTCGACGCCGCACTGGTCGAGCTGAAGCTGGTGCTTTGGCCGTACCTTCTTGCGTCGTAGGCCGTCGGGTGTCATCCCCGGAGCGAGCCCTCCGATTTCAGAATTCTCCCAATCATTTGCTTGGAGGGCTTCATGCATAGGAGAAACTTTGCTTGAGCCCACATGGCCAGCCCGTTGTAGGTAGCGTTGGATATGTTGCGGCTGTGGTCGCAGATCTGCAGTTCCTGGAGCTTGGTCAGTCGGAGTCGCTTGACAAATGGCTTCATGGTAGATGGCGCTGGCTCGGCAAATTAGGTAGTGGTGTGAGCAAGCGGGGAGCTCCTGTCGGGCGATCGCCATGAGCAGGAAGTTTGGTTTCCCCAAGGGGTTCGGTTTCGAGCATGTGATTGACGGAATCAAAGGGACGCTTGTGATTGGCGGAATGGTCTATCCTGTTGCACTACATCAGTACAAATTCGCTGGTGTGGGTTCACCTCTTCGAGGACACGATCCCCGAGGCTATTAAGTATGGACAGCGACTATTCTTACAAACGGGAGAGCCGGCATAAGTCGGGTTTGTACAGATCTTGCCCATCATTATACAAAACGCACTAACCTCTTTGTATTTTGCGTACAAATTAGAACAAACCAGCACAAACCAGAGGCAACTATGTGCAGGGAATTTCCACATGGAGGTCCAACATGAAAGACACAGTCGTGATCCATTAAATAACGCCTCCGTTATTTCAAGGATCTCCATGACTTTATCAGAGATAAGCGTGCTCTCGCCGGGTAGGCACTCAAACTGATTTGACACACAAAGAAAGATCAACGTGTATATTGCTTTCGCACCAACACTAACCGTTACGCTAACAACATTTTCAGCAAGTACCGGTACCTAAGGTAATCCACATCTGACGGAGCCTCATAACTCTGGACTAAATAGTTTTCGATAAAAGCCAACACCAGAACCCCGCAGCTCGTACTGTCTATCTGTTGATACTCACGATTAACCTCGCACCACCACCTATGGTATGGCTTACGAGCGGGTAAAAGACTCTCTTGAACAGGTCATCCAGTTTATCAATAGTGGTGTGGTCGTTTCTGGGGTCCATAACGGTGTACGTCCAGCTCTTAAGCGAAAGGCACAGCCCACACCAATGATTCCTGTCTATCCACACCGCACCAACAACTTTATCTTTCTCTCGCCCCAGTGTTTCGTTTTGAATGAGCCAGTTTCTTCTTTGATCATCGTCTTGCACTGCCATCAACTGGGTAGTGAACGTGGATATGCTGTCAGTGTCGGCTCGGCTATCGTCACTCCCGCAGATGCTGTCCAGGGCCGCCTCCATACAATCGTCCTTCAGTTCTCGTCGTAAGGCGAAATCATGTAAGGTCAGCTCCTCCGCGTCCTTTACGTTAACAAATTGGATGCAGGCACTAACATCTTCAACTCTGAATTCTCTAATATCTCCAAAGATTGCACTGTTCGCGGCACAATCGAGATCAACAGTGTATGATCCGCTCGACGCTTTCGAATACAGTCCTGAATTTGTAGCATTGGCGCATAGTTGTTAAGTAATTTCCAGTCAACTTGGGAAAAAGTGTGGAGTGATCCCATTCATATTTCAGGATAACAGCATTTGTATCCACCTGGTCCCCTTTGTGTCTTTGGTACGATTGCATGCACTCCTCCAGTAACGCGATACTCTTGTCGACCCATTCTTTAGGTAGTACGCTACTACAAAGACGAGCATTGCGTTCACCAACGTGTTGATTTGCCGCCGGAGCAGCAACGCACAGATGCGGGCTGTCGGTGACGCTGAGAATAGTGTCACGAATTGTGAACTTAGATCCACTCATGGTAGCAGAGTAATTCAGCATCAAGTAACTGCGCTAGCCAAACAAATTTAGTTCGGAGGGGGTCGGATGCTTTGCGCTCCTCCACAATCGCTTTAATTCGCTCAATTTTCTGGCGTCGATTGACTTTCCGCTGTTTGACACTGAATGGTTGGCGTCCAGCGCGTTAAAGCCCAGGGGCAATAGTCCAGACAGGTTGGTGCCGCTTCGCCACCGTTATGTTTGCAGACACAATTTCGCCATCAGAGTGCTGTGAGCTTTCATCCGAATCATCATCTATCACAATGATTTCTAGAGTGGTTACCCCTTGATGGCCACCGGCGTTGATAGCAACCTCACAGCTTCTATTGTAAACTCAGCAGTATCTGCAAATTCTACTTCCTGCTCCACAATATTGACGTCATAATTCTGAGGCCCAACTTCCATCTCAGCTGCGTCTGACGTGCTCGTATTCTATGAATACTAAGGCTGTTGAGGGATCGCTCCAGATCTGATAATCTTCCTTCGGAAAGAAGACCCCCAACAAGAGAGAGGACTCCCTGGGCCTTCCGAAAGTCATCAGAGCTGTACCTACTCACGATGTCAGCAATTATTTTTGCCTCGACAAGGGCTTCACCATACGTTTCGGTTTGGTTCTTAGATCTTTTGTTTTGTTGTCGCTCGAAAACTCCCTCAGAGTAGCCACTTACTTTAAAACCCTCTATACAAACCGCTCTAGCATGGCTGAGGAATTATACTGCCATCTCTCGTCGAGAGAACCAAACGGGATCAGTGTGGTACATTGCATCTGCTTTCTGAGATACATTAGGTGTCGACAGGGCAGTTTTCGCGTCGATCCAATCATGCAATGAGAAATCCAAAGAAAGACATCAATTCTGCAGGTAGTCGTAGAACTTGCCACGGTGTAAACGTTCCCGATCTCCTGTTTAACATCGTAGTATCTGTCCGCGGAGACAGCAATATCGTACTGCTCTTTCACGATATCGAAAGCATACTTACTGAAAATCTGATCAATCCGCTGTAGTTCGGCAGTTGTGTGATGAACCGGATCAAACACCTGTCCGATGCGTGTCATCGCTGTTGGAAAAATCTTCTGCTTAACTTTGGCCCACCAAATCAGCGTCATCACAGTCTCATCTAGCTCCACATTGCGATCCACAAGTGTCTTAAGTTTTTGCCATGACGATTCCAAGCGGTTGTTCGTGCTGTTCCCTAAATGCACAACATCGTCACGAAGATTGGAGCACCACATCGCTCTGCACTTATGCCAGTTTTCCAAGAAGTACACCCAAAATGGCGGCAGGGCTTTCTCGTTTTCTACGTCGACGACATGTAGCTCCTTTTTCAGAAAATTGAAGATGGTTTACTCCTCCTGCGATTTAGCCTTGACTATGAGACTAGTCATATGTTTGAGACGTGATCGCTGAATTGCGTCCAGGTCATACCCAGTTTTTGCGATGCGCTGTTGAATGTACTTGACAGCATGAAACTGGCAGAGTAGAACTCGTGCTTCCGATAATTCCTACCACTTTAGGTGAAGTCCTTGTCGACTACCACACAGCGAATGTCAGACCATGATGGGTTGCAGGTCTTGAACTACTTGATGGTGTGTCGAAGGGTGTCTACTTTCTCATCAGTGATCAAGGCATTCTACATGGGGGGTGTCATTGTAACGTAGTACAAATCAGTTAAAACTAGTACAAAACGACTACAAACTCATACAGTCTAGTACAAACTGGTACAACCAGTATAAACACAGGATGTCAAGTAAAGCGACGATTGATTAGATTTCGTTTCGTACCTGCACGTATTGGCCTTGGCCAACCGAGTCGTGTACTATAAAAGAAAATAGCTTGTAACGCTCCGAGTTCCGTGCATCGCGTCCACAAAAACGACTTTCGGAAAGCTTGAAAATCGACCTCATGTGCGAGGTTTGAAAAATCACACACCGTGCTACATGCTATCCGGGCCGGACAGGTCTCCGGTCAAGACGTATTCCAGGCCAAAGTCCAAAACATAGAGTTTCAAGGTTAAAGCGAAATATTGAGTCTTTGACTTCAACTGCAATAACTCTCTTACTTTTTGTAGTACAGCTATGCCGTTGGTATAGACGTCAAGAGGAGACTCTCGCGGTTCGTTTGGAGCGGTGCTCAACCACCTCAGGGTCATTCTTCAAACCTCTCCACAGCTCGAAGGTCCGCCCCCACCAACCTAACTTCCGTCCGTCCTCGACTACAAAACAGCTGGTATGCCGTCACCAGTAACCTCGACTATAGCGTCTACAGCGGAGTGATATGACGCTGCTATAGCCTCAGTTGAGGGCGGAATGTCAATTCGAGAAGCTGCGAAGAGGTTCAAGCTTGCGCGGGAGTCGGTTCGATGCCGGGTCCCATTCGAGAGGGCGTTCTGTACCAAAAATATAGGACGCGGATTTCGTGATACAGGCATATTTCCATTGTCTTTGGAGACGATGCTACAGAAGATGGCTTGTTCCCAGCCATCTACAAAGCCGATTACGCTGCGCCATCCCGCTGTCCTGGTCCCACTGTTCAATGATGAACCAGTGGATGAGCGCACGCCAGCAGCTCTCAAGCGGCGTTGTCTCGATCTCGACGCATTAATCTGTCCCTGAAACAGATCATTGCACCGAAGCCACAACAGCGACCTAAAGGGTTCTTCGTGGACGAAACTGTCTCCGGGGGCAAGCTGCTCAGATACGAAGACATGCTAAATTCAAAGAATGCCAAGGATGCAGCCAAACGCAAGAAGGAAGAAGCAGTACGCCTTCGCAAAGAAATCGCAGCATTCAAGGCAAAAACAAAAGTGTCCAGACCACTTGAATCTGCAGAGTGAGCCATCATGGCTCTAGACGACAAGCCACGCCACAAGACACCAGGAATCTTTCGGAAGTGCGCAAAGATAAGACGTCAGGACGACTTAGCTCGAATGAGGAGCGAAGACTGCGACGCTGATGCCTGGCTAACCGGATCGTGCTTGGTGTGATCTGCCCATGCAAAGTCGCTATACGTTTTTAAGTGACCTGAAACATGGCTTACTTTTTTTCATGTGACATGGTATTACTTAATATTTGTAAGATGTCCTTAAGTGACCCACTACCTGTCTTCCGCGGATATAGAAAGCAGTTAATACATGAAGTCACTTTACAAGGGTGAGTACGTCGTACCTTGTTTTCAACGCGGTCAATATCCACGTGTGCCACTCCAAACGGTTCGTCCTCGCAGAAGCGATCCAAGGTTCGGATAACCTTTCTGAAACTGTAGCACCTCCCCTCTCTTCGCGCTTGAGCTTCGCAAGGAGATCATGGACATCTATCATGTTCGGCTCCGCATCTGTCCTTTCCCAAATATGCTTCAATTTTTTTTTGTGATACACCAACTTTCCGCAGCATCTCCACCTCAGCCAAATTGTCACTGTCGAGTTGAATGCGATTTTTAGGAATCTGGTTGTACTCCTCCTTTCCAACTCGGTGATTGTGTACACACTCGTGCTTAGAGATCACCAGATAGTATCTGCTTCCTTCTCGGCGGAGCACAACATGTAACTGCATTTGTGTTAGAGGCCCGTAGTATATACAGCTCGATATACAGTACGAACGAACCTTGACAGCACAGCCGATCGGACGCACGATTTAGCGAGGGCGCTTCGTTGCTCGAGTCCCTCTAGTAGAACCAGCGTGCGTGCACAAGTAGCTAACGAAGTAGCGGGGAACAGAGTCGTCCAATAAAAGCTCCGATTCGGGTGCAAGTTTGTCTCTCCTTGCGTAACTGTCTTTGATTTTTTGTTTCTTGCATCCCGTGTCATGGAGGAACTCTTAAAGAATGTCTGTACAAAATGCAAGTTAAATGTAGGAAAATATTACGTTGCAAACAGATTCACAGTACCTGCCGGGTTCGCTTTGAGTACGCTTTGAAGGAGGCTTTAAACTGATCCCAAGTGTTGAACATTTTGTCAAGAAGACTAGGTGTGGACACTTTAGTCTGGCTGGGGAGCGCGCTTTCTGACGGAGAGTCGTTGTCGCCCAATGCGTGATCCTCCTCCTTGTTTTCTTCACTCTCCTCACTCTCGAACGCAGAGTACGCCGACTCTTTTGACTCCTGGGCATGTCTTCGCTTCTGCCTCGTCATCTACTAGATGACTAGCGCTGCTGTGCTTCCGAGGACCAGTCGCGGCGAAGATGTAGGGAAATATTGCGCACGGCGTGCACGCGCGGGTGGGGGGCAGTTTCGAAATGGACGGCAGCCACTGTTTTACAAAATAGCGCATTTTAACGTAAATCACCGGTATTTTAGGGCACATGAGGATGAGTGAATGCCACACCTACCCACCTCTAACCCTCACCTAACCACCGCATAAGTTGTTCCGGTTCTCAAATAGTCAATCTCATTAAGTATGACCCGTTCGCTATTTAGGCAAATGTCTGTTCATTCACTCGAAGAATGTGTTGGTTTGGTTGGTGTCCACCACACAATATGTGTGCTCGAATTAATCCCTTTTGAAGCTGAACGGCAGGAACAGATCGGTCTGAATCTCTCACTTGCGCGGGCCACAACGCTGGGTCGCTGTTCATGCGACGTTGCTGGAAACCTGCTAGCAGAGCGAGCCTGGTGTGCTTCAGGTCGCGCCAAAGCGTCGATTGTGGGCAACTAGATGAGAAGTCAAGAAGACCGCACGAGCGTGACGCTGTGAGTGCTGCTTTGCGCGATTGGGTTGCAAGCCGTCGTTGGTTGCACGACCCGAATAGTATCACCGTGACATGAAGGCAAGCAATCACTATCCGGCTTTAGCCATCGCCGCACGCAAGATGACAATTGTCAACACTGCGATCGTCGTCGAGGCTTGACGTTCAGGATGCGAATTGTAGGCATTTCTTCATGTTTGCCGCGACACGTATGCACAGGTGGTGACCGTCCACTGTCCATTTGTGGGCGTTTGTGGGTCTCGTCGATACGCGTCGTGCCTTGCTGGTCGTGGGCTTGTAAATCGTGTCCTCAGGCTAACCAGAATGTCGTCGCAGGTAGGATACCCAGTCAACGAGCTGATTTTCTTGGCAACTTGCTGCTCAGCAAGCTGCTTGGTCGGATGTGTCAGGTGTTGCTGACCTGAACGACAGCTCAGCTACTCAAGATCATCTAGTTTCGGGCATTCATTGCATTGTTACAACCACGGCATTCCGAGGTTTAAAACTGCTGTGATCTGTCGCTCGAATGCGACGAGTAGATCGAGGTCCACCAGGCACATGCCAAAAGTTTATACATTGGCCGAGAACAAGTCAAGTGGCTAACTATTATACAGTCGGCTTTCAACTATTCGTCCTTGAAGTCCATTGACGGATCGGTTCACAGCGCTGTTAGACTGTTAGAGGATGAAAGAGGGGAGGGGCTCATTACACTCGGCAACGCACTGCTGGAGATAATAAATAGCTTTACATTACAACATCGACGTCCACATTCACACGCACTGCTGTGCTGGAGATGCGCTGCCATCGTGGCGGTCAGCAAGCGTCCGTTCATGGGCTCGAGACGCGGTGCTCGACCTGCTATTGCTGGCGTGCTCGGCTGTGCGCTGGTCCAGGTGGTCGTGGGCCCGCCGCTTATAATCGCGCGCGCAGACCGACAGCCCGACAGATTCCGTTAGACCTCCCGGCCTTCCGCCGGCCAACCGCAGACCTCATGCCGAGCACGTGCGGGCCTCAGGCAGGTAGAGCGGCTCCTCTTGCGCCAGGTGGCAGCTCTCGACGAGCTGCTGCTGCTGCGCGTCCAGGTCGCCGAAGCCCTCGAGGCGGCAGAGCGGGATCTCGCGCACGGCCCGGTAGCACTCGACGTGGTGCCAGTTGATGCAGATGAAGCCGCTGCGGTGCTGGAAGACGACGCCCACGCGCAGGCGGCCGGCCTCGATGGTGCGGTCGCACGACTTGCAGCCGGCGTGCGCCTTGCGCGTGGCCTCGATGATGTACGTGCAGTCCTTCTTCCAGGGCGAGGCCAGCGCGCTGGGGCTCGTGGGGCTGCCGATGGGGCTGGCGCTGCGGATCTCGACTTGGGTCATCGCTGTGCAGTGGTAGGAGGTAGTGCACTGAAGTGGAGGAGGTTGAATAGCGCCTGATGGCTGAGGTGCTGTAGCTGCGGGCGAGTGACTGAGCCGAGCGCAACGGAATTCAAAGTGAGCTCGCTTCGGCTCGCTACGCTGCCTCGGGCCCGAGGCCTGTTGCCCTGCCTTGACTTGACGGGGCTCCCTCTGTGGCACGTCTTTGGAGCTCCGCTAGCTGTGTGAAGAAGAGCCGGTAGCAGACAGGACGCCTTGGCCTCTGGTGTAGAGCCTGGTCAGGGCTTGAGCGCCGTTTTACAGGCCGAAACGGCCCGATAATTGGGAAGCTCGCTCGGCATACTGAGAGCGAGTCACTGAGGGACGAATAGAGATAGCCCACGAATCGTGGGCTATGATGGCCGGGGCTAATTTGTCGGTTGTGCTGTCGGAGAGCTCCAGCATTTCCCGGCAGATTCGCGCTCTTGGCAAATTTCGCCACCCGATCCCAAGAGCCGGCAATTTTTAGAGGGGCGAATCTGCCCAAGTAGCGTCGATTGAGCTCCACTTCGAAACCTGAAAAGCAGCTGGGAAAAACCGCTATAATTTGCTGGGTGGCTGGCCACAACTCTCTTGCGCTCAGTATGCTGCTTATTTCTGACTCTCGTTCCGACGTCGTCGACGAATTATAGCTTATTCGACAACCTTGACATTGTCGGCTCAAAAGCATTGTGCGAGCTCCGTTTGGATGTCTGGCATTTGCCAGCCCAGCCCCAGCCACTGGCTGTTGCGGCATGTGGAATCGCGCAACGCCCCCCTATCTTTAGAGGCGCTGAGCTATGACTCAGCCTGATTCGGCGGCAGCGGCGGCTTGAGTTTCATCTCACCGATTGGTTTTGCTAGCGTCTCATCCGGGCCCTATTTGTTCTGACATGGCGGCTTGGTGACTGCCGCAACGGGGGCGGCAGAGCGGAGGTCTCCCCGCGAGCTCTCGCGGCGGCCGTTTCCGTCGCAGATATTCTCGATTACCACTCACTGCACCGAGCCACATGGCGCACCATGTGAGCATTGGGTGGCGGCGACTATTGCAGCGCACGGGGGCGGATATGTATAGCTGCAGGCAAACGGATTTTCAGGCTTCTTCGGCACCGCAAACGAGCCGAGTATCAAGCGCCAGCAGCTACTGCTGGCGCAACTTCAGCAGCAGACGGTACTAACCTCCATGTGTTGCCAACGTGGGCAACGCGGTCTCCGCAAACGAGGCAATCGACGGTTGAGTTGCACGGTATCACCGGCTACATCATCGAGTGCAGAGGGCAGCGGGTGCAGAGGGCACCTCATTTCTGGACGGTTGAGGTGGGATTTTGCCCCGACGACCTGGACGAGCAGCGACGCGCTCCTCGGGCTCCGTTGAAGTTGCCGGCCGATCTTGCTTTTAGCGCGCCAATCTCGCTTGCTCAAAGAACTTGGCTCAAGCGCTCATTTCTTGGCGCAACAAGGAGAGGATTTGGTCGTGTTCAACGAGCTCGTTGTTTGAGGCCCCCCTGTGCGGGGCGCCGTTGCGAAGCAGCAGCGAGCGCTACAGTACTGCACGGTCTACGTTCGTGCTACGCTTCGTCAAGCAAGCAAACCATGCTCGGTCAGATTTTGACTCAAAGCGCTTGGGTTCTGATACCTTTGCATGCAGTCAGCGGTGGCAAATACCAATCCATGTTTATTCTGCAGATTTACAAGCCCACGGCCCGCATGGCACGACGCGTCTCGACGAGACCCACGAACGCTCTGGACAGCCGATGGCTGTCATGCATAAGTACATGTCGGCGACCACCGTGAAGAATTGACTACAATTCGCACACGTCAAGAATGGACGACGATCGCAGGGTTGACGATTGCCATCTTGCGTGCGGCGATGGCAACCAACGTTTGTTGGGCTGAGCTCCACCCAAGCTATAGCCGGATCGTGATTGCTTGCGGAGAAACGCCTTCATGTCACGGCGATGCTATTCGTGTCGTACAACCAACGACGCCATGCAACCCAATCGCGCAAAGCAGCACAAGAATTTTACAGTTCAGCCAGAGGTTCGGATTATCCAAAGTATTGCATCACTCGCTACTACTTTTTCGTATTAATATTGATTGTATATTAATACTAGTACCACGATTCTTGCTGCATTTGTATCACACGGTTAATATCAGGTTTCAGCTTTGTATTAAATGTAATACGTGTTAATACTTGGCATGAGGTTCCTAAACGCGTCGATCATTGCCACTTCTCGGGCAGCGCTCTTGACCTGTCCTCTATCATCTAATGTGCTAACCCGTCGGAGTCGTCAAGGCCGCCGACAACACCCTTGTTGACAAGGTGATGACAAGAAGAAGATCGATGCGGGCAGCATGCGGCCTCCACGTCCCCTTCCGACCTTCGGAGACGCCTCGAGCGACCGGTGGTGATGACGAGACTGGGTTCATGCACTAAAGTAGTGATAATCAGAGGGTATTCTCGGCCTCGCGTAGAGCAGACTGGTCGTCCAGCTCATTATGGAACTGAGCAAGGCGGCGACGCACGTTCATGAATTCGTCATGAAGCGTCGCTACCCCCTGCTGGAGGTTGTCTTGACTTTGTTAAGCTTAACCTTCTTCGTGATGCTGGTATCTTCCTCCGTGTTGAGGACTAATAGCACTCCTTAACTTGCACGAGATAATGGTCTTCTCTTCTCTGAGTATGACTGAAGATGACGTCGAGAGTACATGATGTCTTGGTGTCGGGTAGGAAGGTAAATTCGAAGTGGCATTGAGCAGCATTAGTGTGAACCCTGAGGGAAAGCCGAACGGAAACCCTCTATGACTACAGCAGACCACTACGGCTCGCCCTGGTGCAAGCGGAGGCAGCAGGACTAGTCCCACGTAGAGATATCCACGTTTTCTCGCATCATCGTCTTAGAGCATCTTCACCACTTCGGATATCTAGGCGCCAAAGCCAAATGTGGCAGCACCGGATAGCTTTTAGGGCTCCACCACTCCGACCATCCAGCTGCTAGAAATAGCAAAGCTCACCCGAAAGCCAAATTGGAAGCCAAATTTGGCTTCTAAAATAGCCGTGACCAGAGCTCATGTTTACTTCAAGATTGATCATGGAGAGCAACTCGACCCTGTCAAAGTCGCGTGAAGCCAACTACAAACCTATCGAGGACAAGTTGTTGTGTGAAACGTGGATGTCGGTGAGCACGGATCCTGTCTATGGAATATATCAATCAGGCGACGCATTTTACACTAAGGTCAAGGCAACGAGCCACCAGGTCCCCGCTTTGCTCCTAGTACATGTGGACGAGCTTGGTAAGCGTTTCTACTAGAACTTCTTCATCTTCATCTTCTTGAAGCAGCATCTCCATCTGACGTAATGCTGATATCGGCATCCATCTCGCCTCACCAGATGCTAGAAAATTGCGGTGTTGGTGGACGACCACCAGGCCTGCGGCTGAAACAAAAATAGCTTTGGATGTTCTTTGTAGTTATCCCCTCAATATAATAGCCGCAGTGGTGAAGATGCTCTTACCTTGCAAGGTCTCAATGAGCTCAACAGCCCGCGTCGAACCTCACTAGTGTACTCATTCTTGTTACCCTTCTTCAAGGCTGATATGCAATTCATTGTGCCACAATTGGTGCTTCAAGCTGTGTGACAACAATATCGAAGCGACATCAGTACTGTTGTACCTGACCGCCACAAGCACCCAGCTGACATACGACATCCTCGTACTCCCATTCCACACAGCATTGGAGTGAATGGTAAGCATGCATGGAACCTCGTTGTCCTCGGGATTACGTAGTCACGTCTTGGACAGAGCACTCCAGTCAAATTAGTCAGCCATGGCCACGGAGGTATCCACTAACGTCCGCATATGCCGCATCAGCGTCCTCATTGCAAAGCTGGTCGCGTAGTTGCTCAAACCGGTCCGGACCGAGCCCTTATTGCTTATTGAATAGATTAGCCATTTTCTCGTTGGTAGACACGTACTCAACCATGATCTTGCCTCGCGATGACCGTACGTGGCCAAAACGCGCATGCTTTTCCATCTGCGGCGACGTCTGACTGTTGTCATTGTTGCTGACCACCGCAATGGCGCTTCAATTTTCATGACCGTAAGCAGAATTTGCCTGCTGCCAAGGTACTGTCAATCTTCAAGAACATTTCGGACGAAGGGTGCTTCGCGCTGGGACTGGACCCGCGATGGGCTCGCCCTGACTGGCTCATCATGACGTTGATGCCAGTGCCACCGCCGCATGTCCTCCCTTCTAACGATGCACTTCGTAGAAACTCCTTTTGCAACCGACACACCCACGTGTCTCGTTTTGTACATTGCTCAGCTGTGATCACGTCCGAAAACAGATGCTGGTTGTCACGGAGTACTGTCGCTTGCTGCTGCTGTCAAAGACAAAGTCACCAATCGCATCGTGTAGCCACTAACGGGTTGACTCGTCTTAGGGCACGCCGCGTGGTCAGCATAACAAATGCCTCCAAATCCGCTTCAGGCACCCGCTCATCCTGTCGAAAACGAAGCCGAGTTCTTGGTCGCAGCTAAGTAGTGAACCACGCGCTTCGCTTGCTCAAACATAGCGGTACAGCGCTCGAATCACTTTGGCCAAGATGGGTCTCGTATAAGCCACAATATACTGTTAGGAGCCGACAATTTCCGATAGGGGAGTCCTGGATTATTAGTCTTGCCCTTGTCCTGCTCACTCGGCACTCTTGGCTCATTTTGCATCGCATCGGTCGCACTAGACGCGCTGTTAATCCGAACGTCTCTACCAACGGCTCAATGTGACAAAAATCATTGCACCAGGGTAGTAGTTCACGTTTATACCCAGAAAGCTGTGCAGACGGCCCGAATCTTTGAGTTTACATTCTTGCCCAACTGCGAAATCACCGCCACAATGTCCTTCAACTTTCCGGTCAACGGGAGGTCGTCAACATAGACCGTCAAGTAGACGATACCCTCTTGACCCTTCTTCCAGCACACCCCTAGGTCATATGAGCACTGCGTGAAGCCAATTTTCAACAGGTACTTGTTCAGCGTATCATTTCAGATCCGTGATGCCTCCTTAAGGCCGTATAGACCTTTCCTTAGCTTGCAGACGCTGTCGGAACCTTCATCATAGCCCCCAGGCTGCTCCATATAGATGTCGACATCTTCGAGCTCTGCGTCAGAAAGACAGCGACAAAATCGCTGTGTCTGATCTCAAGGCTCAGTGTCAGTGCGATAATCAGTACCAGTCGCACCGACTCGGCGCGTACTACCGGAGAGTACGTGGCCGCATAATCGATACCATGCTTTTAGGGAAACCCACGGATGATCAGTCTCGCTTGTAGTCTCTCCACAACACCGTCACCACTCCGTTTCGCCACCAACACCCACAAACTGGTAAGGATGTTCACTCGTTTGTTTATGGTTGACTTAGGCCACGGTGCCAGTTCCTACGTGCCATTCTCCTGTGCGAGTTATACTCGGAGTCCATAGCCGTCTACCACTTTTGTGCTTGTGGTGAAGCCAGAGTTTCATCGCGAGGCGTTGGGTTTAACAATTCCATGACCACACCCACAAAACTGAACTGCATCAAGGTCGGCCCCAGGTGCCAAGTCTTCGAATTGTATCTGCTACTCGGGCGTCTATGTCGAGACGATCGATGAGTGGTAGTAGCAGACTCTTCACTGACAGCACTCGTACCATCTGTAGCTCCCACTACAGACGAACCCGTAGCACTCGTAGCTTTACTCGCATTACCACCACTGTTTCCAGCAGCATGCCCGTCAAGAATGATAACACCACGCAGGGTTGACATCGGTGCATCAGCAGCAGCAGCAGCACAGCCAAGCTGTCATCACTAACAGTGTTTCAGCCTTCACCTCCTCTACTTGACCACATTCAAACTGCCCATTATTATCTGCGCCACCAGAGGCGCACTTAATCTGCTGTACCGGTAGCAATACCTATTAAATGACCCTAGGCAGATCAGCCTCCTTTTCGTAGTATCCCCAGACAAATAATTGCTCGAGATAGTTTCTGTCAACAGTGATGTCTTCGCGCCAAATTATTGAACGACGCTCAATCATTTCGCCCGTCGTCAGATCCAGCAGGTGATACCCGATGCGTTCCTTAGCGTAGCCGAGGAAATAGCTGGCTTAACACGCTTCTCCAACTTGATGCGTTGTTTATTTAGCCTTCGAGTGTGATGGTAGATGTTACAAATCCACAGACTCGTAGTTTCGTCGCACCCGTATTCTTGGCCAATAGCTTCTCGTAGAGCGTCATATCGCCCAGCGCCTTCGTGATACTACGAAAGTCGATGTAGACAGCATACGCCATGACCTCTCCCCAGACCATGCTTGCAGATTCGCTGCATCCTGAAATGCTCTGACGTTACTCAGCAGCTTGCCTTTCAACTTCTCTACAAGGCAGTTCTCTTCAAGAGTGTAGGCGCTGATATGCATCAGCCGTACACCGTGGTTCGCGAGGAAAACAGTCAGACTTCAATGCAAAAACTCCCTTCCTTGATCACAAGAGCAAACACGAATTGCATGTCCTTCTCCGGCTGATGGATCAACTTTATCAAGTTCATTGCAGCTTCGCTCTTGTTCTTTAGCATGGAAACCCATTTGAAGCGAGACGTTTCATCCTGGATATGAGCTGGAGGTACTTATATTATCTCGGAGTGAGCAGACCAACATAACAGACATCCGACACGAGATGTTTATAAGACTCCACCGACCGCTGCTTTCATGACGCTTGTACGCCTTCGCTTGGCTTTGGCCTCTTGACAGGCGATGCACTTCAATGGCGATTTGAAGTCATTTGCCGTCAAGTCCATGCCGTCGACCACATTGTCTTACATTGACTCCCTCAAAGCTTGCTCGTTCATGTATTCAATTTCATATGCCGCAGCACGAGCTTCGATGGATACTGACCACTCGATCACGTCATCGCCATTAAGATAGGCTCTGCCCTCAACCAGTAGTGCACATTCCTCGTTACGAACTCCAAACGCGCACTGCCTTGCGTGAATCAGTGCTTAGGATCATCTGACTTCTGCGGAGGAGGATACGAGGAGTGCCCTCCATCCTGCTCCAGTAGCTCTCAATATCTTGGTAGTTCCCTTTGGAGCGAACTGCGTGCTTCGTAGGTCGTGATCCCATGTGGCCCAGCGTGTTGCAGCGCCCAGGTGAATGACAAGACGCTGTTGCACACATCCGACGTGACCATCCCAGTCGACGAATTACATGCGATGCTCTTCGAGATTTACAAATGCATGACGGTTGGCGTAAACATACACGCCCGACTCATTATCCAACATTAACTCCATGCACATATCATCACCCTGCAAACACCGACGAGTCATAAGTATTGGCACTGGCGGGCTGTCCTCATGTCCTAGAACTCCAGCCCATCACATCATGCAAGAAGAAGTCAGCGATTTTCCGTTGCCACAGCCATACTGTGTTCCTCTCGCCACCAGCAGACACTTGCTTCTGGTTTGCCTTGTAGGCGTAGCACTGGGCGCGAAAGTGACCCTTGTTACAATTAAAACACGCCCGTGTTTCTTTCTTACCCCTTTGGTGACCCCTCCACTTCACGACTCGGTAGCTCTTCTTAGCGGAGCTTCCTCGTACGTTTCGTATGCATCGCTCATTCTCCGATGTGACGTGTTCCGCAACTGATTTGTCTCTCTCGGCTTCACGTGTTCAGTACCACATCAATATTGGGTTCCAGGTTCCCACTGTGCTTGGCGAGTTGAAGAGCCAAACTACACATTTTCCAGTCCAGAATGACCAAGGGCAAATGATATTAGGCGAGTGCTAGAGCAGCTTGCTCAACAACAAATCCGAATCGGCCAAGAACAAGTTTAATTTGGATGGAGCCATCGACAAGCATACTTAAAGATAATTCATTATCATAGTCTTGCGAAAGATGTCAATCGTTCTCACCTTGCAGAAGCACGTTCGCGCCCAAGTTTCACGCGCTTCCGCGCTTAAATCGCTTAAGCATTCCCCCAACACACGCCCCAGTTATTCATTCCGCCAATAAACGTGCCCAAAGCAAAACCAGCGAGGAACTGGTCGCGGAATATGTCCGAAGGCTTGCTTCACGCTCCAAGCTTCACGTTTCTCACTTCTCACTCCTCGTTTGTCCCTCCACTGCAGATGCCGACAAAGTACCACCGCTACTCCCTCTACACGAAACTTCGCGTCATCGAGGCCGCTCACAAGGCCAGGACTGGGAATCCAACGCAGAAGACTGTAACGTGAATATGAGCACTGGGTGCGCCGTTATCCCGACTTTGATAGCTCCAGCTCCACGCGGCAAGAAGACCAAGCAGAAGATGACACCTGAATATGTGCAGTTCTTGCAAAAGCAGCTTGCAGCGGATCCCAATCTGACACTGCGACATCTTGCCGATATGCTGGAGACGTCTCTCCAGGTGACGGTGTCCCCACAGACAGTGAAGAATCATCATGATGGGTCTCTGATTACCATGAAGCAGTTCCATAAAGAGTCGCAGTACATGAACACCCCGCAGAACAACTTAAGCGCCGCGACTACCTTATCGCGCTGCAACGTTACCAGGCAGCTTGAAAGGCTATCATTTACATGGACGAGACAAACTTCAACCTCTGGTCGACGAGAACTCGAGGTCGTAGCCGCCGTGGCATGCGCGCTGTGAAGAAACTGTATGCTGGCGGAGGTCATAACCTCCAGGTCATTGCCTGCATTGGCATCGGAGGTGTTGTGTACTGCTGCGCTACGGTGGCAACAAGTATCTCCAATCCAACGAGTTTATTCGCGTAACACTGCGCCAGTTTTCGGACCTGTCCAACATCGTCCTTGTGCTAGATAATGCACCATGTCATGCTCGCACTGAACTCGTTTTTTAATGAGGAAGAGTTCTCAGCCGCTACGCTACTACGGCTTGGGCCTTATTCGCCCATGTGAATAGGCCTTATTCACCCATGCGAATAAGGCCCAAGCCGTAGTAACGTAGCGGGGATGCTGAACCCCATCGAAAACGTGTTTTCAGCTTTCAAGTCGGCTGTCAAAGATTACATGACCGAGCACCGCGATCCAGAAGGAGTCACGATAAAGGCACATCGCCAATTGGCCGTTGACATGTGAGCTGGTCATGCTCACAATGAGCATGCCCAACACTGCATAATTGCATATTTGTTTTAGTGGTTCCATCCAAATTGAACTTGTTCTTGACCGATTCGGATTTGCTGTTGAGCAAACTGCTCTAGCACTCGCCTAATACCATTTGCTCTTGGTCATTCTGGACTGGAAAAGGTGTACGTTCCCATGAGTATTTCCCATCTCTTGAAAAATGATCTTTGTCAACTTCCCATCTGAGATGACAGCATTCATGTTCGCGAGCCGCCGCCGTAACTCTTCCAACTTCTCCAGGTACTGCTCCATGTCACTGCCAGGATGGAACATAGTCATGTAGAGCTGCTTTCAGATTCGAATCACACTCGCGTAGGCGCGTTTAGTCTTGGTTTGCTTGAAAGCTACCCGCACGTTCTGCTCTTTAGTAGAGGTCTCGACGTTAAATTTATCTGGGACTACGAAGGGTCTTCGTTATGGTCCCACGTGACGGCAAGTTAGCGGAGGATAACGGAGTGCCGATTGTGATTGGTTTAAATTCTACACCTCGAACTTGCACGTGAAGCAGCAGACTGCCGGATGCCCAAGCGCATTAATCCTAGTGCATACGGATGCCTAAAGCTATGATCGCTGATGTGTATGCACCAACATACGGTGGAATTTCAATCCTGAAGTTGTGCAGGAGGCTACAAAGTTCCCGGAGGGGCTTCGAGTGAGGCGTAAATCATGCTGGACCCGCGATAAGATCATGAGTTACGTCGTTGTGTGCTGAGCTGAAAAACTTCTTCATTGGTCGAACTGGTCGATGCGCCGACGGATTCTTCGTCAGGTTCCTCCTTAAGCCCGTGGAACATGAGGGTATTTGACCAGTCAAGACACCATCCCCGGCCAGAATTCGGCAGCGGCACTGGCGCTGCATCAAGTATGATTGCCGCAGTATCGATGTATGGTGTAAAATTGCTCGCCATATTCGACATTTTGCAGCTCGCAGAATCTAACGGGGCCAGGCTTTCTACTTCCTGACGGAGTCACCGAATGTCACGCCACAAAGTGAACCAGTGCTGCTGTGGCTCAATGGCGGTCCGAGGCCGAGCTCTTTAGCATGCTGCTTCTCGGAGAACGGCCCGTTACTGGTCAACGAAGATGACAGGATACTGAGGGTGAATTCGTTCGCGTGGGACCAAAGAGTTAATTTGCTGTGTATTGAGAGCGGGGTTCAGCTGTAATGCCAGCGGAGTTTACAAAGTCTAATATACAGATATGATCTTCTGTCAAGTTATTGTGAAGCCGTGTGCTGGACATATGCCGCCATCATCGCCATCACCGCCATCATGCCACCATTATCGCTGTGGCCTTTTTCTTCATCGCCCAAACTAGTGCCATCATCTTCTTCGTAGCTTTGGCATACAAACAAAGTATCACAAATAATTTCTGGAGCCAGCGAGCAAAGCCTTACAGAGACCAAATTTCCACTCGTTGAAAATGCGCGTTCTGATGGCACAGAGGTAGCGATACAGCCCAGCCATTTCCGTGCTAAAGCTGTGAGAGTGGGGTATTTTCCACTTTCCCTTCCCACCATACTAATGGATCCGTGGAGATTGGAGCGTTGTAAGCATCACTGAGGTAATTATGCAGATCAGACTTGCATTTTTCTCGTAGTATTTCGTCAGTATCATCCGGAGCCGCCTCCTCATGCTCGACGCAAAAACGGCAGCCCAATATCCACTTGACGGTTGCTACTCTTGATTCGCTGTCGATGCATTCTCCGTCTCCTGCTGATCATCATCGTATTAGCATTCTTCGCACTTATGTCCTCCGCCATTTCAATAGCTACGCAGAGAAGACTTTCTCGGGCACGCTTACCCTCAAAATCATTAAGATATTTCAAGTGAGCTGCTCGTGGGTCCAGCTGGAAATCCAAAACGCTTCCGCGGGCAGCTTGTTGATTATGCGCTCCGAAACTAGCTCGGCGTAGGTGTGTCTAACAGACTCCATCAATGACAAAACGCGAGGGGTAAATTCCACTCTTTGATGTACAAGAACTCCTTTAAACATTTCCGTCTTTCCGATGTTGCGCTGAAGCATCTTAAGTATAGGAACAGCAACAACGAGAGTGGGAAATGATTGACCGCTAAGCCCAGTAGTGGCTTCTGCAAAAGGTTTCAGCAAAATATCCAAATACCGAATTGTAGTCCACTGTTCCGCAGTCGGCTGTGTCAGCTTTGCATCTGAAAAATCATTCGTGGTTGCAACATGCTCAAAAACTTGTCAATAACATCTCGAATCTCAATCATGCGCTTCAGCATGAAGTGGGGCTATTCCATCGTGTCGGACTATCATTTTGCGGTAAGAGCTCACGTTGGTTTTCTTTTGTAGATCCTTCAAGATGTCTGTTCCTTTTGACGACCTGCTGAAGTACGACGCCAATTTGCGAAACACTGCAACCGCTGTACGCAGTTTGTCGAGGTTTTGTCGCTCTAACGCACAAGCTTCTCCGATAAACTCGTCAACTTCCTCTCGAGCACGATGCGCAACTGCCCTATCGATTTCATGTTCTGTTTGTGCCGACGCCAGTAACACTTCAGAAGTCTTCTTAGTGCATTTCTTCTTAACAATTCCAGCACCAACAACTAGATGGATACAGTGCGCCAAACACGACATATCATCAAGTCAGGATTCTTGCAAGCTTTCTTACCATTAGAAGCTCCGTCCCGAAGAAATTTTGTACAATTCTCTTTGCGGAGACCCCACTCCTTCATACAATCAGCTAACGCGACAGAAATGGCGTCTCCGTCGTGTTTTCCTTTCAACCTCTTGACCTCCAATACCCAATTGTGCATTCCGAAGGCGGGGTCCAGATAGTGGAGAGTAAAGCTAATGAAGCCGACTTTGCTTCTGGAAGTCCAGATGTCTGTCGACGCCGAGTAGTAGTGACATTGCTCCGCAATTTGCCTTTTAGTGCCTCGCGTAGGTCTACTGCAATGTGTTCGATGCGTTCGCGAACTTTCCAATTTTTTTTTTTAAGCTTTTGGAAGGTTGACATGCCCTTGAAGGATCGTTAAGTGCCTGACGTACTTCACAAAGTATTTATCCTCCTTTGTTTTATTTTTAGATTTGAATAAATCGACCCGACAATACTCACCAATGTGCTGCGGGGTGGGAAGACAACGAACGACCGTCGCAAGGACTTGGTGAAGGTGATATTTATTTCCAGAAGGGTCTCCTGGATTTGGCTACCCAAATCGCAAGAAGATCATCTACACGTTCTTGTTCCTGAACAGAACAAGGCTTATCAGTCATATCCTCGTTGACAGCAATTGCGACTTCTCGGTGAACGAGTGGTTGTTTTTTCTCTGTTTACGCAGCTTCTCTTGAGCCTTGGCTTGCTCAAGTGCCTCGGAGTGGCATTTATCCGTGTGCTTGGACGCATAATATGTGTTGCCCTTTTCGTACTTGATTTCACATTTGCAGTCGCTGCACCAAGCGCATCTTGCGTAAGACGAGCGGAGAGGGAACTTGTGCTTGTGCTCGTCTTTGCAAACAAGTACAATAAATTTCCAGTGTTGTCTTATGCGTTGTTTGGGCATTTTGAAAAACAATGGCTTTTTTCGCTGTTGATCCACCGCTGGTACGATGAGCACTGTCGGGAGACGTACCATCACACCCACGTCGAGATCTACCAGGTGTAGCGGAACGTCGGTCGCGTCGATCACTGCTAGGTGTAGCGGAACCACGACCACGTTGAGCACTACCAGGTGTGAAGGAACGGCGATCGCGTCGAGCACTGCCAAGTGTTGACAAACGTTGGTCGCGTTGGACACTTCCAGGTGTGGTGGAAGCGCGGGTGTGTTGAGCACTACCAGGTGTAGTGAAGCGGGGGTCGCGTTGTGCGATACCAGATGGGGAGGAACCAAGACCACGACGAGCACTGCCAGGTGTGCTGGAAGCACGCGTGCGTCGAGCACTGGCTGGTGTAGTGTCGCATCGAGCACTACCAGGTGGGGCGAACCACGAGAATGTTGAGCACTGCCGCTAGCCGACGCACCACAAAAGCGCTTCAAACTGTCAGGAGTTGTTGATCCGGACGGCAATGTGTATCACTGATAGTTGAGGATCCATACACAACCTTAGTGCCACAAACTGGCAGAGAATCGTGGGTAGCATTCCACGTTACCCGACTTTGCTTCGATCCGCTGGTTGTCGACGACGCATCGTTGTTGCTCATGTTAGGTATTCCGCAAAAGCTCTGGCAACCAACGGATAGCGCGACACCCCGCCTTTGCGCAGCTTCGTCCACGATCATAACGCAGTTGTTTGTGTCTTCGGGATTCCCGTTTTGACAGCACGATGTCCAGCCCCTCAGTGTCCTCACGATGTCCAGCGATTCTAGCTTCTTCTTCACCAAGCTCAAGACGTGTACGAACGGCGGCGAGGTATACATGAAGTCAACCTGCGCAACTCGTTGACCGAAGGATGCCGGTGTGGATTGGTCTGGCGAGCTCTGATGAGACTGCGGTTGGGCTTGGTCATAGGGCAACTGGTTTGATTGAGCAGAAGTACATGTGCCACGGTCCTCAGAGGCGGCAACACAGAGTACCACAGCGCCTAGGTTCGTTGGAAGGCGTGGATTCCATCCTGGCATCGACGGTGTCGGTCTTGTTGACGAGTTCATCTTCACAGCACGACGCAACAGATGATCTGACCATCAGATTCTGGACGCTTGCTATGCTCAGTCTTGCTGCCGGTCGATGGGTTCATCGCTGAGGAACTTCAACCTCCGTTATGGCCTCCGTTATGGTAACGTTGTTTTACGTAAACAATTTCTTCGCTTCGCTTGTTAACCTAACGTTAAATCCGTTTCCGTCAAAAGCTCTACTCATTAGACGTGTTACGGATTCGCCTCGCATCCTTGGCCAGCAACCCCCGCAGCATCGTATCCCGAGCAAACACATTTTGCACATCCGTCTTGGTTTGCTGGTTAACGTCGTTCGCGCGCCGCTTGTCAGCTCCGTCAAGAATGCCACCAGCACCCTCTCTACGTCAGAAATGACTCGAGCTGGGCATGGTAAAAGTCGAAGCCCCCATCATCGGAGTACTGCGGGGCTTGTTGGTGCCCACGATTGACTTCAACATAGTCGCTTATTGTACAGCTGAAACATTAGATTCACACCCACTCGACAAGTAATTTGCGCTCCATTGTTCGACATTTACTACCACTTAATTGTCTTGCTTGATAGGTGAAGATATTAACCGTCGGACTTGGGCCCATTACCACAGAGCACTAGCACTCCTCGACTTGCGCGAGATAATGGTCTTCTCTTCCCTGGAGTGAAGATGCCACCGAGAGCACAGGAAGGCTTGGTTTCGTGTAGGAAGGTACATTGGAAGTGGCAATGAGCAGCATTTGTGTAAACCTGAAGGAAAGCCGAACGGAAACCCTCTACGTCTACAGCAGACCACTGCGGCTCGCTCTGGTGCAAGCGGAGGCAGCAGGACTAGTCCCACGTAGAGACATCCACGTTCTCTCGCACCATCGTCTTATCACGCAAGATTTCAACGAGAACTCCACTGTCTGCGTCGAGCCTCAATAGTGTACTCATTCTTGTTGCCTTCTTCAATGCTGACATGCAAGTCATCGTGCCACAGTCGGCACTTTTTCTGTAACAACACTGTCGTACGAACGACCCCAAAACCGTTGTGCTTGGCCATAACCAACACCCACCTGCCGTACGACATCATCGTACTGACTGGTCAGGCTCGATGTCGAAGAAGAGGATGTGTGTCGTGCTCCACAGCTTCTCGTATCGCTCCTTCTCACCCTCCGTACACTCGGAATGCTCCAGGGCTTTAAAAGAGCCGCATCCTTCTCGCGACAGTGTTTTTAGCGGTATCGCGGCTCTTTTGCTCACAGCACGGGCAGTTTGCTCCTCAAGACGCTCTACGCTAGTGTCTCTTGCAAAGTATTAGTGGTTGTCAATTGTGCAGCAGCAAGCGGAATTGTTTTGTTGCCGATGAAGAGCATCTCGACATTTTAGCGAATCAAAAGCGACTTATTTGATTAGCAAGTTGAAAGATTTCTCAGGAGGGCTTTATCGTCAACTTGAGGACCTCAAGCACCAGGAATGCCGCCTATCGGAAAGGCAGCGGGAGCTGCAGCGCCTGAGCCGAGTGCTGAAACAGCGGGAGGCAGCCGCGATTACGCGGGATCTTCTCAGTGATGACGACTCCGACGAAGCTGAGCTGGACGGGTGCTGGGCTCTAGAGTACGAGCATCTGCAGGCGTCTCGCTATGTCGATCGGCTGCCGCACTACCGCAGACAGAAGAATCGCTGGCTTAAGCTCCTATACAACCATGAACACACGAACGATAGCGAGTTTTGAAGAACTTCCGCCTTCGCCGCCCGGAGTTCTTCCGGTTGGTCCAGCTCGTGCGGAGTGACCCGGTTTTCACGACGGCTGGTAGCAAGCCATTTCGTGGTGGAGCAAAGCTACATGTGCTGGCGCTGCTAAAGCACTTGGGGTCATATGGAAACGGCAACTCGGCGCTTGATGTCGGTAAGTTTCTCGGTATAGCGAGTGGTTCTACTCGCATCTACATTTATACAGCGATTACTGCCGTATTGAAACTGGAGTCGTCCACAATAACATGGCCAGACCCTGACGAGCGTCGCGTTATTGCACATCGCATTAACGGGAAGTACGGATTCGTCAACTGCGTTGGCATCACGGACGGCACACTGTTTCCGCTGGCGACTAAGCCTCGCCACAACGGTGAGGACTATTTCAGCCGCAAGTCTTCCTGCTCCGTGAATGCGCTCGTGACGTGTGATGAAATAGCACGAGTAAGGAACCTAGTGGTGGGGTGGCCTGGATCAGCTCATGACAACCGAGTGAGGGCGAACAGTCCCATGGCCCTGAATCCTGCCGATCATTTCCAGTGTAACGAGTACTTGCTTGGAGACTCCGCATTTCAGGCCTCGAACGTAATGGTGCCCGCATTTAAAAAGCCTCCCAAGGCAGAGTTGCATCCCGACTACAACTACTTCAACAAGCAGGTTGCAAAAAAGCTCGATCAAAAGCGAGCACTGCATTGGTCTCCTTAAGATGCGGTTTTAGTATCTTCGAGAAGTGCGTGTCATACTCAGCAAGAAGAGGAAGCACATGAGGCGTTTGACTAGATACGTGACATGCGCATGTATTATTCACAATTTACTTGTAGCCGAGCCGATTCCCCAAGAGTGGCGACGTGAGCTGAATCAATACATAACTGGCGAAATAGATGAAGATGACGAACTCAACGTGGCTGTCCCTGCCGGAGCTTCTGGAGAAGAGCGGCGTAACCAGCTTCTAGCATGCATGCTAGAAATACGTAGTCAGCGGTAAGAGAAGATTAATATCTTCCTGTGCGACACCCTCGTCCTGCAGTTTTTCTTTCTCGAAGTAGTTCAATCTTGCGCTGCTGGCGTCTGTGCTCGGCTTCTTGCCTCAGCTTCAAAGTTTGTGCTTGTGACTCGCCAATCCGTGCATCGATAGCCCGAGCTTCATTGCCCATTTGCTGTTGTCGAGCACACCATTCCTGTTCCTGCAACTCCACTTTTCGCTTTCGCACCTCTAGTTTCATTAGTTGTAAATCACGACTTTGGGTTAGCTGTGCCTCCTTCAACTTGATAAAGGATGCCTGCGGCGGAGGGTCAGCTTTGCGTGACCGCTTTGAAGAAGCCTGAGTAATTGTGTGAGGGGTGGAGGCAGGTCGCTTCGACGAGGTGTGAGTAATTCCACTAGGGGCTGAAGCATGTATCGTCGTTTGGGTTCTTCCGTGGCTGCTATCAGCACTGCTCTTCGATACTTCGTCCCTCGAGCTGCTATCATCATCCTCTGTGTCGCCCTTCCGTGCATCGGGGTCGGTGTTTAGGAGCTGAGGGCGCGTGCTGGGACGGTCGTGCATTATGGCGCGCAACTCATAATAATACGAGCAACGCGATAGAATGGCACTGCGAATGCTAGCCTCGTTTTCATCACAACCTTGACCCGTGTTGCTAAGCCAATCCTGCGCAGCCCTGAACGAAGTCTCCAACGACGTAATCTTGTTTGTAACATCCTTCGCGTTTCTAGTGGTTTTGATGCCAGCTTCTGCAATCTTGATAGCAATTTCACCCGCAAGCGTAGTCTTAGTGTCCCTTGTCTGCCCCTCGCCACCACGATAACGACTGTAGTTGTTGCCCGTCGTGATCCAGTCTATTAACACACTTAGTGAGCTAATGTCTGGGGTCGGACCGTCGTTATGCCAGAGTGCCCGCTTCTTTGTCGTGTTGGATGACTTCTGATCCTCCTTGACAAGTGCATTGTAGCAACGCTTGCCGCATGCAACCTTTGAGAACCCGCTACTAGCTTTCAATGCAGCCAACATCACCGCAGCACATGCTTCGTGCACAAGCCGACTGCATCCGTCTTTATCGCATGGGTAAACAGCAGCCCCAGCGCCTTCTTTGGCTACTTTCTTGCAGGTCTTCCAGCAGCACGCAGTAGACGGTGGCGTTGGCGACCCATCCGTCTCTGCTTCGACATGCACCTGCTCATTGTCTCTGCCAGCTCTCGTCTCCGCAGGCAGCGTGGTAGGCATCGCGATGGCGGCACCAGCACGTTCGCCTTCGCGCCTTTTCGATGAGTTGCGGACAAAAAAAACTTCTTCTTGCTGCAGCTCCGTCCTGCATCGATTTTGTTGCAGATAGCGAAATGCTGTCTCGGCCAATCACTGAGCAGGTTTTATTTCTTGACTTGCTGCAACAACAAAAATTCCTCTTGCTGCTGCACAATTGACAACCACTATTATAACATGAACGAATCTTTTCATAGTAGTATTACTACTAATACTCAAATTTTCAAAATGGTCTCAGTATCACGGTATATTAATCTTGCCGTCGGTGATAATATTAATAATATTGATATACACTAATCCGAACTTCTGTGACGCTCGTGCGGCCTTCTTAGCTTTTATCTCGCAGCCCACAATCGACGCTTTCGTCCGCGCCCTGAAGCACGCCAGGCTCGCTCCACTGGAATATGTCCAGCAACGTCGCATGGACAGCATTTGTCACTGGTATTGTCCGACCCAGCGTTGCGGAACTGGGTGGCCAGCGCAAGTGACTGTTTCCTTGTTCAGCGCACCAAGTAAGGCGGCTCGTAGAAGAACAAAACTCGCAAAGGAGACCTAACTACATGCACACAGAGATCGAGCCTCCAAAGCTTCGTTTCTGCTGCAGACTATATACCGCTGATGACGCGACTCACGAGTGATATACGAGTGCACAACTCGAATAGGGTATCCAACGTCTTCCTGGAAGACGATCCAGGGTCATCCTGGCAGTGGATCGTCCACTTTGTGGCTGTGCATAACGGCTGAGACAACTACACACTTTACATGTGCAACCCACAGCACTCGTCGCAACTGCAACTGCTGCAAGTGCGGTTTTACAGTGGCGGTTCACAACGGCGCAGTCCAACTTGCTGTTGCGAGCAAGCAAGCCGCATTCTGCTTGAAATCCTTCCGCGTTTGTGCGAAAAAACATTCACAACGCTATCTTGCGGTAAGGTTCTGACCTCGTTAGGCTTCGGCTTGCCCTGTTCAGGTCTCACCGATCCGCATCACCATCTTTTTGCTCAATTACCTCACTGCTTCGGCAACGGCGCCCCGCACAGGGGGCTCAAACAACGAGCTCGTTGAACACGACCAAATCCTCTCCTTGTTGCGCCGAGAAATGAGCGCTTGAGCCAAGTTCTTTGAGCAAGCGAGATTGGCGCGCTAAAAGCAAGATCGGCCGGCAACTTCAACGGAGCCCGAAGAGCGCGTCGCTGCTCGTCCAGGTCGTCGGGGCAAAATCCCTCCCGCTGCCCTCTGCACTCGATGATGTAGCCGGTGATACCGTGCAACTCAACCGTCGATTGCCTCGTTTGCGGAGACCGCGTTGCCCACGTTGGCAACACATGGAGGTTAGTACCGTCTGCTGCTGAAGTTGCGCCAGCAGTAGCTGCTGGCGCTTGATACTCGGCTCGTTTTGCGGTGCCGAAGAAGCCTGAAAATCCGTTTGCCTGCAGCTATACACATCCGCCCCCGTGCGCTGCAATAGTCGCCGCCACCCAATGCTCACATGGTGCGCCATGTGGCTCGGTGCAGTGAGTTAATCGAGAATATCTGCGACGGAAACGGCCGCCGCGAGAGCTCGCGGAGAGACCTCGGCTCTGCCGCCCCCGTTGCGGCAGTCACCAAGCCGCCATGTCAGAACAAATAGGGCCCGGATGAGACGCTAGCAAAACCAATCGGTGAGATGAAACTCAAGCCGCCGCTGCCGCCGAATCAGGCTGAGTCATAGCTCAGCGCCTCTAAAGATAGGGGGGCGTTGCGCGATTCCACATGCCGCAACAGCCAGTGGCTGGGGCTGGGCTGGCAAATGCCAGACATCCAAACGGAGCTCGCACAATGCTTTTGAGCCGACAATGTCAAGGTTGTCGAATAAGCTATAATTCGTCGACGACGTCGGAACGAGAGTCAGAAATAAGCAGCATACTGAGCGCAAGAGAGTTGTGGCCAGCCACCCAGCAAATTATAGCGGTTTTTCCCAGCTGCTTTTCAGGTTTCGAAGTGGAGCTCCAATCGACGCTACTTGGGCAGATTCGCCCCTCTAAAAATTGCCGGCTCTTGGGATCGGGTGGCGAAATTTGCCAAGAGCGCGAATCTGCCGGGAAATGCTGGAGCTCTCCGACAGCACAACCGACAAATTAGCCCCGGCCATCATAGCCCACGATTCGTGGGCTATCTCTATTCGTCCCTCAGTGACTCGCTCTCAGTATGCCGAGCGAGCTTCCCGCAATTATCGGGCCGTTTCGGCCTGTAAAACGGCGCTCAAGCCCTGACCAGGCTCTACACCAGAGGCCAAGGCGTCCTGTCTGCTACCGGCTCTTCTTCACACAGCTAGCGGAGCTCAAAGACGTGCCACAGAGGGAGCCCCGTCAAGTCAAGGCAGGGCAACAGGCCTCGGGCCCGAGGCAGCGTAGCGAGCCGAAGCGAGCTCACTTTGAATTCCGTTGCGCTCGGCTCAGTCACTCGCCCGCAGCTACAGCACCTCAGCCATCAGGCGCTATTCAACCTCCTCCACTTCAGTGCACTACCTCCTACCACTGCACAGCGATGACCCAAGTCGAGATCCGCAGCGCCAGCCCCATCGGCAGCCCCACGAGCCCCAGCGCGCTGGCCTCGCCCTGGAAGAAGGACTGCACGTACATCATCGAGGCCACGCGCAAGGCGCACGCCGGCTGCAAGTCGTGCGACCGCACCATCGAGGCCGGCCGCCTGCGCGTGGGCGTCGTCTTCCAGCACCGCAGCGGCTTCATCTGCATCAACTGGCACCACGTCGAGTGCTACCGGGCCGTGCGCGAGATCCCGCTCTGCCGCCTCGAGGGCTTCGGCGACCTGGACGCGCAGCAGCAGCAGCTCGTCGAGAGCTGCCACCTGGCGCAAGAGGAGCCGCTCTACCTGCCTGAGGCCCGCACGTGCTCGGCATGAGGTCTGCGGTTGGCCGGCGGAAGGCCGGGAGGTCTAACGGAATCTGTCGGGCTGTCGGTCTGCGCGCGCGATTATAAGCGGCGGGCCCACGACCACCTGGACCAGCGCACAGCCGAGCACGCCAGCAATAGCAGGTCGAGCACCGCGTCTCGAGCCCATGAACGGACGCTTGCTGACCGCCACGATGGCAGCGCATCTCCAGCACAGCAGTGCGTGTGAATGTGGACGTCGATGTTGTAATGTAAAGCTATTTATTATCTCCAGCAGTGCGTTGCCGAGTGTAATGAGCCCCCCTCTTTCATCCTCTAACAGTCTAACAGCGCTGTGAACCGATCCGTCAATGGACTTCAAGGGACCGACCTTAGCGATAGCTGCACACCTTCTGTTGGTCTCAGCCAGACCATCTGCGTAGGCAACCCTTAGGCTTGAACTCTCAGATCGAGCTTCAGTTATATTAGCCACTTTGCTTGCACAGACAGAGAAGCGACATTAATTCAGGGTATAAATCCATGTCTGTTAATTGGGGGTCTAATTCGGGGTGAGCACGTGATGGGAGGTCTATTCCCGTAAAGCTTCGTCGCTCGCCGAGTCGCCATGGACGTGCAGATGGAGGAGGAGCATGGCAGCTCGTCGCACGAGGAAAAGTTCCGCGTGTACAACGACGCGCTGGTGCACGCCGCCACGTGCCAGGCGCCCAAGTGCGAGGCGCTCCACGGCCGCTGCCACAAGGTCAAGGTCAGCATCGACCACTTCGTGCGCTGCTACGGATCGCGGCGCAACGTGTCGCCCATCGAGAGGTCCGCCCCGCACTAACAACCCCAACCCCCAGAATGCCGCACTTTTAAAGAGCTCAGTTACCTGCCAGAACCTTTTATTTATTGATTGATTTGATTTGTTTTCTTGATGTGTTTTAGCTGTGAAATGTGCTCCAAGATCTGGGGCCTGCTCTGCTTCCACGCCAAGACGTGCCAGACGCCGCTGGGCCAGCGCTGCGCAGTGTCGCAGTGCGACTATTTACGGGACAAGATCGCCCGCAAGCGCGAGAACGACAGACGCGAGCTGCAGGAGGCCCGGGCCAAGATACAGACTAAGTTCGAGGAGTGGCCCGTCGAAAGGCGCATCGCCCAGGTGGAGGCGGACCGGCAGCAGGTGCTGCAGCTCATCGCTGACATCCGCGCCGGCAAGGCGCGCCAACCACAGGTGGTACAAGCTCAGCAGCAACCCATGATGTCGATGAGTTAAGGGGGGTGCTTTTCACTACGTCTTGCGGGGTCTGTGAGTTGTGCTCCTGTCAGCTGAAGCCAAGAGGATGGTGAAGGGTTTTTATCTTCCAAGACGGACAATGGCGCGGACTTCGCGGAATGGAATGTTATTTTCTTGCTAATTTACTTGCTGCCTTTTGCGCTTCATTTTCCGTTGTCGTGCCTTTTTCCTGCTGTCTAGGTTGATTACTTCAAGTTTTGCTGCTTTTCTTCTGTGGTTTTGGTGGTGTAGTCGTCTGCGAAGAGTGATGCGTTTATTTTGAAGCTACATCGGCGCAGTCTCGGCAGTGCAGCGCATGTGCTGGCCGACATTTGCGGTGCAGTGCAGGTGCTAAGTGAGCTGCAACGGTGCTATGGTGGTTTCCTGCGACGGGCTGCGTACTGAAGAGGCATGAGACTGGTTCCAAAATGGGGCTCGAAACGAACGAGGCCAATGGTCGGTTATCGCGGCTTGTATGGAGCTGGAGAGACGTCAAGCGATCACCCATTGAACCCCCAGCGTCGTCTAGCTGAAAAGGAGGTAACTTCTGCGTGGCGTGAAGCGTGTATTCTGACCACGCTGTGTACAGCTGAAAATGACAGCGGTCTATCGTGTCGGTGAGCGCGTAGACGGCCTGTACGATGAGAACACCGACGATATGTGGTATCCCGGGCGGATCCGGTGCGTTCATCCAGGTGATGCAGGATCCACCTTCGAGGTGCTGTACGATGATGGAGAGGTGGAAATACATGTTCAACCTGAGTTCCTTCGTCAGCATGTAGCTGGCACCATTTGTGTTGGAACGCGGGTGCTTTGTCGTTACGATGGCGGAGATGAGTATTATCCAGGACAAGTGTCAGATGTACAGGATAACGGACGCTATACAATCGCGTACGACGACGGTGAGGTCGAGGAGGATGTTCCTCTTAAGCATATCGCCGAGCCCGCTGAAAAGAAGAAGGAGGAAGAACCGATTGAAGCTACTACTGCCGCCTCAGACCCTCAGCAGGTACACCAAGAGGATGGCGAAGAGGCAGTGGAGGAACGGTATCGGCCTGTCGATTCCATAGAAGAGGAGGAAGGTCACCACGGCGATACATTGAATGAGTCCGAAAATGGTACCGATGTACCAGGTGAAAATACAGAGAGTGCAAACACCAGCAGTGGCGCGGTCGCTGATGAACCAACTCAATATATCGAACAGCCTAGCGCACAGCATGGTAACGCCGAGCCGTCACTGCCAGTACATCAACAGGACCATCTTCCTGATTCGGGGGTCTGCGGAGAGTACTTATATTTTGGAGACTCTGCAGCTGCTGGAGAAGCGACTTGGTGATCCAGCATCTACCAAGTCCGTATTGTCTACCCTCGTCAAGCAAATGCGTGCTTATCCCCAAGTTACGGCTGATCTGGTGCATGATCGTGGTGGCGAACGCTTGGTCATCGACTCGCTCAAGTTTCATCAATCCCATGCTGTTATCCAGTGCTACGGGTTTGTACTTCTACGCCGATTGTGCTTCTTGTGTGTAAAAAGCACGCACTATTTGCTGCGCAATGGAATTGTTGAGTTGGTGATTCAAGCAATGATTTCGTTTGCGGAAGACGCTATTCTTCAGGCCTCAGCCTGCGGTGCGCTAGCAGTGTTTACGAGAGTCCAAACTGGCCTAAATATGCTTATCGAGTATCAAGTCGCGCAACTGGTTCTCTCTACTCTAATCTATCACAAAACGTATAGCGTTCACACACGACAAGTACACTATTACGCATGCGAAGGTAAGCAGAAAGTCGTTTGTTTACAGATATGTACCAAAATGGAGAGTTCGGGACTAACTGAAAACTTTGTTGCCTTGTGCGTGCTCGGGTTGTCGTTGTAGTTCTGTTGGAACTTTGCGAGCTGGATGATCTCCAGACGCTAAACCTGCTCTGCGGTGAGCAGGAAGAGGAATTCACTAGTGAGATGTCCCCGATCTCGCTTTTGCTCTTTCTGCTGCGACAAGGGCTCTCTTGACGATAAAAAGGCATGCTGTGCTGTCGGCAGTCTTTTGATGTGGTATGAGTTTTAGTAATACGTCAATGCTGGATTTTGTTGCATCCACTGACGTCTATTTTTTTGTGTGCGATTAATCAGTTTGGCTGCAAGTGGTCGACGCGCAGCCGCACTAATACTGGACCTGAATGGTTTAGCTGAGCTTTCGACTGTTATGGCAAGGTATCCAACAGAGCCAAGTATTCAAAAATATTCGGCTGCTGCCTCGAAAAAATTGCTCTGTGCAGTGTCCGACAGTCTCCTACAAAGAGAATTAAAGAGACAGCCACTGAGATTTTACGGGAAGCGGAATCGCTCGAAGGCACACCTTCCGACAGACCAAATGCCAAGAAAAGCGCATCTCGAAGCCGATCCATGAATACTGGCAAGCGTAAAAGCAACCCCACTACAAGTAACGGAGGCTTGTCATTTCCTCGTGGGGCTGCGTATAGCAGTGCAAGTACGCCCTACCGTTTGACGAAAGTCACATCATCGTACACACAAGCAAGTCCCGGGTTTGCCACAGATTCAAGTTCGCTCGGCTATCCGGTCCGGGACTACCCTGCTTCTGCTGGTGCAATGCATCAGCCAAGCAGCTTGGTCATTCTTGACGGAGGCACTGGAATGGATAGCTTCGAGGCAAATAAGCGTAAACTGCTTTCGAAAGAAGACCGTCAATCAGAGCTATTCGATGCCTATGGCATCCAGGGAATATCGGGCAGTGCAAATGGAAGGCCCTATGGTACAAAACGGGCGCAACTGAGAGCTCACCTTGCATCAGCAGAGACAGGATGGGCCACGCCGGGTCAACAGCTCTCTCGAGATGAAATGCTTGCCGGTCCTTCTGCTCGAAAGCCACACTCGAGTCGATCAGAATATCAAGACCAGGGTCCAGCGTACTCGCATCAGGAGTTCATATCGAGCAGACAGAATCGATGGGAATATGACAACGAAGGTTCCAACCCTGCAATGGCATATGACCCTGAATCGCGGCAGCTTCGAGGTGCCAAGAGGAAGAAGAAGAATCCCATCGGGCAGCGAACTGCGTTCCAGGTGAGAATTGAGAATGAGAATCAGCTACGAGTTTCCAAAGAGCTCCGCTCGCCTCTCTCACCACATAAACACTTGGGAACTGCCACCAAGCGAGCTGCAAAAGCTCGGCAGAAGCGAATTACGCTGCCGCGCGCCCATTTTTAAACGAGAGATCAAACAACGCTTCGTCTGAATCCCTTAACGAGTTTGCAACTCAATTGTTCCAAAACAATGTTGTTCGGGGTGGAGCTCACATTCCGACTAGTTCAAAACTTACGCCGCGAGAAAAGGAAGAGATACGAGAACGAGAACGACTAAGTTTTGCGGACAAGCTGCACAAAATGATTGATAAAGCTAAGTCTACGTTAGCGAACGGCAACACGACGTCCATAAGGACGGTAGGTCATACGACACGGCCGAAGAGGTCTGCTGCAGCCACCAAGTCGCATCAATATCCCGACACTGTAGGAAAGACACGGGACTCCCTCGCAACACCTGTCGGTGCTGGCACACGCCCGCTATCGAACAAGAAATTTCATGCGACGCCTGTAAGTACGCCGAAGTCTGTGAAAATAGAGGTATTATCGCCTCGAGAAACTACAGAAGCGAGACAAGTAAAACCGTCCCCAATGGCATCTAAACGCCAAACTCCACCCAGCGATGCAGGTTCAACAATTCCTCCACGAGTGAAAGTTAGCGCCTCTCGTCCAGTTGCGGCCCCAAAGCCTGCTACAATTCAGAAGGCACGAGATGCAGCTAAGCCAAGCAAACCCCTACAGAAATTGTTGAAGTGAAGACTATCGATGAAGACACGAACCAAGAGTCCGAGAAAATCAAAGTATCGGTTGCGGAGGATACTTGTGATGAAGTCTTTGCAACAGCTTCTGCAATGCCTGATGTACCTCATAAAGTTGAAAGCAATACTTCCGAAGCAGCTTCGTTGGTGGCCCCAGTGACTGAAGAACTAACCGAGTCACCGGAGGTGAAATCAACAGCGGTTAAAAAGGAGATTTCAAGCAGCGACGAAGCTGATAAAGTTAAGGTGGGCGTAAGACCATCTGACGCAGCAGCAGTACTAGAGACTGAAACAAAGACTGCAGACCCAACACCCGAGCATGAAAGCACTTTGCCATGTGATGTTGGGAGTATCAAGGAGTTGCAAGGCGAAGACAAGTCGATAGCAGTACTGGTACCAGTTGAGATCGACAATCATGCTGTCATTCCATCAGAAAAGGAGCAGGATATTGCTCCAGTAAGCAGCGTGGAAGCTGGCATTGAACCACCAGTTGATGTGGCCATTTCAGAAGAGCCCATTGTCGACGCTGGGGCAGTCGACGTTCGTTCAACTGAAGCAAGCGCGATTGCAGATGTTATGTATGGTGATAGCGAGTTCGATGATAACGGGGGTGATGAGGAGGACATGGCATCCGACGCTGAGGCTGATACATACGGCGTCCAGATTACCACTACCAAGACAGTAGAGCCAACGACGGGTATTTCATTGCAAGCGAGCAAAAGTGGTGAAGAGCTGTATGAGAATGACAGGTACAGTGAGTTTGAGGAGGAGGGATCGCCTACTACTGAAGATGCTGAGTCAGAAGACCCCCAGCTGACTCTCCTGCAGAAATTGCGATGCCAGCCACTTTCATGGACGTTCAAGACGAGAAAAACGTGGCTGGTGTGGGTAGTGCTACTGCAAAATATGGCGATAGCTTGGAGAAACTAGAAAATTCTACCTCCGACGTCGATGTTGCTGTTATTGATGATGGTCACATGGCTTCCAGTGAGCAGAAGGAGGATTTGTCAGATGGAGAGGTTATCATTCACGAAAATGAATCGGTAGTAGAAGAAAGCGGTCCTTCTTCTGCACTTGAAGACCATGCCTCTGTTACTAATGAGGTTCACGACGGGAAGGACGAGGGTGCGGCACAAGATGATATCAGTGCTACCAGTGAAAACGCTAGCGACGTAAACATCTGCGCTATTGAGACGGATCAATCTGCTGAACAATTAGAGAACGCACGAGATTCTGAAGGTACTTACGGTAAGGTTACTTCCCAGGATACCGTCGCAGCATCCGAAATATGTGCCGAAAATGCCCTCCAGCAAGTTGAAGATATTAGTGCGGAAATTGAAGCCACGACATCCGCTATTGAATCAGAGCAAGAGGTTGAGGTAGAAGGCAACTCGGAGCCGACTGCTATCGAGCCAACAGCACTCGAGGAGGAATTTAAGGCTGAGGCTGATCCAACGGACAGTACAACTGGAGATATGGTCACGGATTCTAATGAATCGCAGTCGGATGATACTTTGGTAATCGTGGAACCTAGCTCCCTTCCGGAGAATTCCCAAGTCGAAGATGGCGTAGCCTCCGCACAAGAGCTTAATGATGACGAGACAAGACAACTACTCTCGGACAATTCTAACGTCAGCGTTCAATCCGCACTATACGACGAAGACAACTTTGAACAAGATGAAACTCAACACGAAGAGGAAGCAAAACAAGCAAGTGAGCCTTTCATCACTGCCATTGCTGAATTTACAACTCAAGTGCTAGACCAGCCTGGAGTGGAAACAGGCGATAATTCTGATGTTGTTCCCGATGCCACCGAACAAACAAATGAGCCATCCATTTCAATGACCACTGAGGAGGCGTCTGAGGGATTGGAGGCATCTGAGGGATTAGTTGCGAACAGCTCCGAGATCAGTGTCCTCTCTGCTGCGTATGAGGACGAAGGCTTTGATGGTGTCGCACAAGAAAACTCATCCCACGATAAAACTACTGCCAGTTTTGAAGTTGAAGAGGTGTCACCGGGCCAACAGCAACTAGAAGTTGACAGCTTTGACGTTGCTGACCCCGACACAGTCCCTCAGACTGATCCACCTGTTTCGGATGCATCCACTAAGCAAGAAGCTGAAAAGGAAGAAACGACAGCTGAGGTGATATCTTCAGATGAGGATCCGAGCATGTCCGCAGCCAATGGAGACGGACAAATTAACAACTCTGAGCAAGAAAATGCACCAAATGAAATTTTGTTTGATGGTGCAGGTTTTGCTGCAGTCGAAGCTACCGACATGCCTTCAAAGCTGCAACCACCCGAGCCCAGCGAGAGCAAAGTCGCTTCAGATACCGAAGCATCTAGTGAAGTTGCTCTACCAGCTGTGGAGGGTGGTGAACGTACCCCGCTGATCCAAGAAGAGGGTTTTAATAGTATCACACAGCCAGCAGAACAGGACGAAGGTCACCCTGGCACGCAAGACGATGGGAGCAGTGCCGTTGGGTGTGAGAACGACGCCGTTCCTGCTGATCCTGCTGAAGACACTCCCGAATCATCGAAGCCAAGCCCAAACACACTCGATAATTCTGCGAGTGCTGTATCGACCAGTGATGGTCCCGGTATGACCTTTTCATCTGATGCTGGCGCGGGTACAACTACGCAACCAGCCACGTACGATGATGAAGACTTTGACAACACCCCAGAAGAAGAGCGTGCATTTCCTGAGAGTACGCTGGATCTTGATATTAACGAGGTAAATATCGACACTGAAGCTGCTGAAAGGGACACCTCAGATATTAAGCCACCGTCACCACAGGTTGCGGATTCCCCCGCGCAAGACGTAAGTGGACCTGAAACTTCTGCCCCCGCTGCTTCGACTACGGAATCTGAAGCGCTATCGTCGAGTGTACCCGTAGAGCTTGCTGGGGAAAGCTCATCAACTCCTTCGGACGATAAACCCGACCTAGACTCGCCACTTGAAGCAACTGATCAGCTTGTGTCCGCAGTGACAGACATAGAACCTGAGTCGTCAACTTTCAGCTCAACTGACGGTGAGTCCGGTGTTGGTTCTGCAAATAATATTGCTGATGGTACAGTTCCCGTACCTACAGAGGCTGAACTGCAGCCGACTACAGCCTTAGAAGATTTAGCAAGCAAAACTGAGCCTGACCTCGTCACGGCAATCGATTACACTGCTGGGTCGGCTAGTCATGTTAACAGCGGAGATGATGCTCAGATACCTGTAAACCAAGTTCTTTCAAGTACAGCAGAACCAGTAGTTGACCAACAGCCCGATTACAGTGACGGTGACGATGGCTTTGATGAAGACGTCTTTGATATCGCAGCGCCCGCAGAACTGGTCGTTGATCATGAGGAAAGCCAGTATGGCGACGTTGGTTTTGATGAGACCGAAAATGAAGTAATCGTTTCAGAGAAAACATTGTCTGAAGACACCCCTCAGAGCGATGAACCTTACAGGCATGACTTCGAGGAGACCAACGAAGTGGCGTCAGCGGAGACTGGACATGCGGAGGAGACACCGTCCGGAGATACAATGCAGCTCAAGGAGAGCGAGGTTGAGATAGGCAAAGAAGCAGATATGCCTGAAGGAAGTACTACTGAAGAAGACACCACAATCCTGCCAACAGATGCGCAGCAAGACGAAGCCGACCCCAGCGAAACCGTGGTCGCTAGCAGCGGTAGTGTTGATGTGGTGAAGGATGGTGAACAAGTGGATACAGTAGATGTCACTACGGAGGCAAGTGAAATCGGAAACGATGTTATTGACAAAGAGCCCAGCACAGGGACAGAAAATGTAGTCATGCCCGTGGAACCAAGTCCAAGTGCAACAACTTATGACGAAGAATTTGCGTCTGACGACACTACGCCAGCAACGATCGAGCAAACAGCAGTTGCGGAAAATGATGAGCCAACAATTGACATTCCCGTGAGAGGGATCAAGAAGATAGTAATGTGGCAGAAGCCATTCCTCCTGAATCGAGCCCTATTGCGACGGCCTATGATGAAGATTTTCCGTCTGAAGACGTATCTACAGAAGCTGCTGAGCTCGTGGAAGAGGATGCAACTGGTGTCACTGTTGAGATCCCAGTCGATGACAGTGTTCTAGCGGCCCCTGACAACAGCATTGTCGTATCCAATTCGGATGATGAACCGCTCACTCCTGAAATTGTCTCTGATGAGGCAGCATATGCATGTTCTGCTTCTACATCGAAGGAGGAACTCTATGACGAGGGCTTTGAGGATGATAAAATCACACCAGGTGTTGTTGACAAGGGCGATCTTGGTAATGATGCTGTCGCCACTCCTATTGTTGAAGTTGAGACATCGGCTGATGCTGATATTGATACTCCCGAGCAAAGCAATGATGTACCTTCACCTGGGGAGACTATTGACAGTAATGGTATTGCTGAGAATCAACAAGTAAAGGAACACACTGAAAGCTCAGGTACTCTTGAAATTCCTGCACCGGAGAGTAATGCTATTGCAAATGTCGCGCAAGATGCTGTTGTTAAGGAGGTCGACGATGCTGTCCCGGAATCGGTAGCAGATCCAGTTGAAATAAAGCCTGCGGAGACAAAACCTGCAGACTCTGCTGTCCTCCAGGATACAGATGTGAACCCCAGAAACGATTCCCCGGTAACTATTGAGTGCTCTTTTGCCCCAGAAATTGCTAAGGAGGAACCCTCAAGTGAAATCATTGACGCCCCAAGCGCAGCAAGTCCTGTCACTGTGGATGGAGATGCTATCATTGACGTTGCTGCTGTACAAGATGACTATCAGGCGGATGTCCAACTCGGGATAAGTCACCAAGCCCAAGCTGGTGACGATGGCAGCATTGCTAAGGCTAAGAAAGACGAAGATGTAGGAAGTGAGGCATCCACTGACGACAGTGCCCCTGGCACACCATTTGGCGATGCGGGTGTTGCGGAAAATAATGCTGCTGAGGCGACATCAGCGGTGTCCCAGGAATACGACGACGATATCAATATTAAGGATGAGCTAGATGCTGCTATTCCGGAGCCCCCAAGTATTGACCCCGCACCGCCAGCTCCAGAGGATGACTACGCCGTTGATGCTACTACTGGTGTGGATTCTCACAGTGAACAAGAAGAGACTGACGAGGTTCAAGACACAGCTGAAGTGGTAAAAGATGGACCTGCTGAATTGACCAGCGATACTAGTGTTGCAGAACCCACAGAATCTCAGCAGGAAGACTTGCAACCACGTGGAGAAGAGGAGACTGCTTCTTCATCGATTCAGGCTGAATATGCTGATGACGAGCCATTTGAGGACGAAGCACCGTCCTTTATTGGAAATGATCCTACAGCTCACACCGAGGAAGAAGCAGTGGTTGTTCACCAAACGATCGTCCAGGATCCACCTAGCGATGTTCAGCCGACTTTTGAAGCACCAACAGAAGCAACGTATGACAGTCCACGGGATGAAGAGGAGATCCCTGACGCATCTGAAGAATTGGCGACTGAAGGCAAGCCACCCAGGCCGAATGATACCCACTTGGAAACCAAGTCTCCTGAGGTTCTTGAGCCGAAATTCGAGGGAAATGAGTATGACAACGACGATGAAGGATACAACGATTCCGATGACCAAGGTAATGAGGACGCAACGGTACCAGCGATCTCAACGCCGGAAGCCCTTACCGCTGTCGCTGCTTCTATTGAGCCGCCAGCATCCGCCACCGAAGATGAGTACGACGAGTTTGAGAACGACGACGACGGCGAGGAAGAGAAGGTGGTCGATACTAAGCCTAGTGCCAGTCCTGTGAGCCCCATTCGACTGCCCGAGAAGCCTCAGGATTCTACGGCTACGCCTAGCGAACATCCAGCTCCCGCCCGCGATGAAGAAACTGAAGAAGTGACTGAGGAAGAAGCTTACACAGATGACCAGGGGTACAACGAGTTTGAAGATGAAGACACCCCTGCTTCCAAGGCGCAAGATGTGGCACCACCCGAGGAAAAGAAGAACAAGCCCGCTGCGCCGCCTGTCGAAGCTTCGGAGGGTGAAGGTGACAACTACGAAGATGAGGAAGAATACGAGGACGCCGAGGACGATTTCGAAGAGAGCTCTCCTGTCAAGCCTGCTCTTGTTCCTGCTCAGCCAGCACCAGCTGCAGCAACAACAACAACAAAGCAATCTGACGTCGACGAAATAGATGACGAGGTTGGATACGACTCGGAGTACAACGAGTCCGACGACTGAGCCGCCGCGAACGCGCATAAAGTCACGTATTTTGATATATTTTTGTATGGAGAAAGTCGTGCCGAGTGCAGTCCACGACATTACTTGGCGGAGAAGTCTCTTGCCGCCGGTCTTCTCGACCAGGCGCGTGTTTTCAATGACGATCTCATGGGACAAGGCCTTGCACATGTCGTACACGCACAGCGCCGCCACGGACGCGCCCGTGAGCGCCTCCATCTCGACGCCCGTTTTGTGTGTCACGTGGACCTCGCACTCCACTTGGATGACGTCGCGGCCGACGACCTCGAGCCGCACTTGGCAGTCCTCGAGAGGCAGCGGGTGGCAGAACGGGATGAGCGAACTGGTCTGCTTGGCCCCCAGCACGCCGGCAATGACGGCGGCGGTGGCGATGGGTCCCTTGGGCCCCGTCAGCAGCTCACGACCCTCCGACTCGCCCCCGATGCGCTTGAGCTCGTCCAGCACTGCTGCAGGCAGGCGGATCGTCGAGCGAGCCGTCGCAGACCGCCTCGTGACGCGCTTGTGCCCTACATCCACCATGTGGGGCGAGCTGCCGTCGGCGCTCACGTGCGTGAACTTCCAGGCGTCATCGGTTGAGGAGGAGAAGCGCAATGGAATGCAAAGAGACGGAGGCCTCGGATGACGCAGCACCAGAAGCGCTCGACGCAGCATCGTCGGGATATACACAACGGTAGTCTTCACTTTCTCGATCGCTTTTTGTAGTACTAGATTGGTAATAAATGCACAGCTAGGTAATTAATAAAGACGTTTCGAGACAGTTCACATACCTCCATCAAGCGTGCGTCATGTCTACCGCGGTGGCATCCACCCCTCTGTTCTTCGCTGCGGCTCTTTCTGTAATTCAGCATTCCCAGACCAATAAATAGGCGCTCGCTCATTATTAAACGCCAGTCTTCGCGCCAGCCAGACAAGGAGCAGCCCCCACCCAGTTCAGCCCCTCCCTCCCCGCCCTCAAGCCCCCGAGCGACTGATGGCGATGGCCCAACTCGCGTCCACGTCTGCAGCCCCAGCGCCGGCGCCGGCAACGTGCCCGAGCGCAAGAGCCAAGTGCAGGCGCTGCTGGCCCAGTTCGACGCGCAGATCAACCAGATGGTGGACTACCCGGCCAAGGACATCATCAACGCGCTCACGATGCTGGCGGAGCGCAAGCAGTTCGCGCCCGAGATTGTTAGCTTCCTGGAGACCAAGATCCACCGGGTAATAAGCAGCTCCATCATCAGCTCACTGAGCCACCCACTTGGACGGCCTGCTTTTCTTAAGGTTTTCTCTCTTTCTCGCTCTCGCTCTCTCTCTGTAGTCAAGTTTGTACTATACCTATGTATATGGATATTTAGTAGTCTTTGAGCTTAGCAACGAGCTGTAGGCTGTTGGCCTGTAGACGATTTTACGCACTGTAGACTTGGAGGTGGAGATGTCTTGGAGGTCGTTGCAGTGGCTTTTAGATTAAGCTCAGAGCTTGTTGCGATGGTTGAGAATGGAGTGGACAGAGAGAGATGGCGAGGGTCGTCCGGTGGCGGCTGTGAACAGGTTCGCAGGACGCCTTTGCTGACGCTGGTGATTTTGTTGTTGTGCTTGAGTTTAGGTCGCGCCCAACTGCAAACTGCCGATCTTCTATCTGACGGACTCCATCCTCAAGAACGTCCAAGGACCTTATTTGCCCCTCTTTGCGGGCAAAATTGTGCCGCTCTACTGCAACTGCGTCCGCCAGGTACTTTCTTGTCTGCAGCAAGGAGTGAAAGAGGGAAGAATAAAGCACGTATTGATCTTTGAAATGGTTATGCTCTTGTATGTGGGTGGTGTGCATCTGCAGGTGTCAGGCAAGGACCTTCGGCGGTTTATTCATGTGCTGAATACGTGGGAGACCACCCGGCTGTTCAACAAGGAGTCTATCACGCAAATGCGAGGTGCTGCTAATCGCGCCATGGAACAGGCTGATCCATCGTTGCGGTCGACGCATGCCAGTTTTTCTCAGGATAAGTCGTCGCAGCCACAACCTCGAGCCTCAAGTGCCAGCTCGAGTGCTAAACTAGCGCAGCAACAGCAGGACATGGAGTTGCGATCGCTGCTCACTAAGTTACAGAACGATATGGGTATCCACCCGACTGAGCACATGAGTCTTGAAGAAGTGCGTACTAATAACGCAGACTATTACAACCAGTTGCTGGAGTTCCAAGCCGCGTCGAAGGTCAAGCAAGTAGCAGGTGTGACGGCGCAAGGGCCTGGCCCCGCTACAGGTAGCGTGCCTCCTCGCCAGCAACCGCCACCACAGCAGCCTCCAGTAGCCCGTGACCCACGACGTCCTTCTCCGGCGCGCGATCCACGTGCCACCGCTAGCCGTGTGCGTACCACCAAGCCAGAGCAAGTTGCTCCTCCTCCGGCACAAGTTCCTCGTGCAGCACCTCCTCGAGCCCGCCCAGTTGATAACAAGAGTACTGCAAATGATGCTTCTGCAGCGAAATCGTCTAATGTAGCTCATTTGATGCAGCTGCTGAAGCGCAAGCAACGTGTTCCTTCGCCACCAAACCAAGAGCCCGTGGAGATTACGAATGATCCCCCACGCGCTCCTGATGCGGCCGCTGTCATGTCCATTCTGCAGAAGCTGAAGGGAATGTCGAACGGAGGCACTCCGTCAGGAAATGCACCTCCTCAAGCGCAGCCACAACAAAAGCAACAACAACAACAGCGCCCAGAAGACTCACAGCAGGCTCCACCTCGCAACGACAATGCTTCTCGCATGTGGTTCAGCGACAAGGTCGTGGCCCACAAAGACCGTGTGGAATCCAACGTTCAAAAGCTGTACGCGGCATTACCACTTGTGTGCCGTGAGAGTGGCCTGCGCTTCCGTGAACAACCCCAGCTGGATGCGCACTTGGACTTTCTCTTCCAGTACAATCGAGCCCGCAAGGAGCGAGGCAAAGGCGGCGTGTCGCGATCGTGGTATCCGAATGAAGATCAGTGGGTGGCCGATTTCTCTGGTGATACAGCCCCCGTGAGAGCACCAGTAGCAGCTTCTTTGACCGCACTCAGAAGGAGAATGAAAAGAACGCAGGCGAGCAGGCCGCTTGGGAGAATGCGCACGTACCAGTAGATGAGGCCGTCACTCGCTGTCGGATTTGCGGTGAAAACTTTAAGAAGAGCTGGGATGAAGAGGAAGAGGACTGGATGTACAATAATGCGGTTGCGGCCACGATCCACAACACTGGTCCCAATGGTGACCAGCAACAAGAGACCATTTTCCACAAGTACTGCTACGACACTGTGATGACAAACTCGAAGCAGATCACACCCGCACATTTGATCCCAGCGGAAAGAGATGTAGCGATGAAGCCAGTGGACTCAGACGATAGTATGAATGGCGGCGGCTTGAAGCGCCCGCTGGAAGAGGTATGTAACGCGTGGATGAGGGGCGTGTGGTGAAAGACGTTGTGTTTGACCTGGGGTTGTTTGTAATGTTGTTGTGTCATTCTAGGACGACAGTGATAGTGACGGTGACGATGACGTGAAGCGAGTGAAGACTGACTGAGTTTTGGAAAAGCATGGGTATGGCATCAGCCCAAAAGGAGAAGCGATGCCACTATAATATTTAATACTGCGGCTTGTGTGTGGGCAGTTGTTGGCGTGGTGTGCTCTGGCAGCGACAAAATGATGTCGGATCTCTCTTATCCTTTTGTTTCCTCTTCTAAAAAAATCTTCATGATGAGCGCGTTCGCATGTGCTAGGACAAATTCTGCAATAAATACAACGCTTTTGCATTACAACACATTTACTGGTTTTATTTTTATTTGATGGAGCCCAGGAGTGCCACGACTGCAGATACAGAGATGCGGTCAGCAGGATTTAAACAGCACATACTCGTGACCAGACCCCATTGCTCGTCGCTAAAGTCGTCAGGGCGAGGAGGCAGCTTGCCGTGCCTCACCTCCGAAATAACAAAATCTTCGTCCATCGTATCGCACCACGGGAATGTACCAGTCACAGCTTCGATGATGCACATGCCGAAGGAATAAATGTCGGAAGCGAACGACAGACCGCGGTCGAGTTTTCCCAAGCGTTCGGGAGCCTTCCATCGCACAGCACCAATAGTTACATTACTTGCAGTCCAACTTGAATTCCTCGCAAAAGTGCTTAGCCCGAAGTCTGTTAACTTTACTTGGCGATCAGAACTCACGAGTATATTGTTCCCCTTGAGGTCTCCGTGGATAATGCCACGCTCATGCAAATGCTGAAGACCTCGAGCAGCGTCGCACAAGCATCTCCAAACATCCGACCGAGATTTGTGCTCTGCTTGTTGCCTCTTCAGGTATTCGTTCAGAGTTCCATTACTCGCGTACTCGCATACGAAAAAGGTCTTTGGTCTGTATGGTTCACCGGTTCGTCCAGACTCCGCGCTGTGGCCGATTTGCCAACGTGGCATGCTCCGTAGAGCTTGACAACGTTCGGATGGCTCAGAGTGAACCAAATGTTGGCTTCGCGCATAAAGACTTTGCGGTCGCAGCGAAATAAACACTTTACAGCGACGACGGCATTAAGCCATTTTCCGTGATGAACAGCTCCAAACGACCCCGCGCTGATTTTACAGCCAACCACGACTTCGTACCGCGGTATAAACCACTTCGGGATCACGATGCGCTCTCGGTTTCCGTAACATCCAACGCGCAGCTCATTCCGGTGCTTCGTAGTCTCGAAGACAAGCAGAGTAGCAGCTTCAATGCGCTCCTCGTCATCTTCAAGCAATTAATGAGGTTGTCAAGAGCCGATTGAAAATTCTGCTGATTCCGTCCGAGGTAGTCACAGTGTGATGTCCAGTCGTGAACTGATGTCATAGCAGTTGTCGCAAGCCCACAGCGCACCATTAGAGTATCAATCTCGCTGTGGAAGGACAAACTGTCGTGCTCAACGCTGCGGGATGACGCAACACAGGAAGAGGAAACGTTGTTGTCAGTACGACGGGTCAAAGACCACTTGAACCTCATGAGGATCTCAATGAATGAGTGTATCTTCTCACTTGAGCATGCAGAGCCCAGAAGTTGCTGGTGTATGTTCATAAGACGCTGAAGGACGCAAGCATCCGTTGGAGTGTCTTCAGTTTTCTCGCCATCGAACATATCGGCGATCTCTAGGAACAGGGAGCTGGCAGAAAGCTTGAATGTCGGATCGACATAGTTCTTCGTGTACGTCGTAATTCCTGGCAACTCTTGACACGTTTGCCGAGAGTTTCGGTTCCAGAAATGCCACTGCGTAGGCTTGCTGGATCCTTCGAGTTGGTTCATCACGTACGACACCTCACCACGGGTGTCAAAGTCATCGACGCACATTTGTTCAACGGGCCTCTTCTCCAAAAAGTCGACTGTTGCTTCCTAGCATTCCAATCAGTGAACTTTGCAGGCATCAAATATCCACCGTGGAGAATAACTTTGTGCTCTTTTTCAGTGGAAAACAGACGCTCGAGTGTCAGAGGTGTGGGCATGACGTGCCGCTCGTGAAGAAACTGGAGTATGGACTCAGTTCCGACCATGACGTCTCGACTTGGCAGTGACGATGTCAACTTTTGCACACATTGCGCGCTCTCGCGCACAAGAACCAGGGCCTTCCCGATGTGACAGGCACCAAAAAGCTTCATCACGTGTGGGTGATGCAGATCCCACCAGGCGGCAGCCTGACGAATGCACATTTCCTCGGTCGCCTTTGTCAAGTGCTCCACATCGACCCGTGAGCCTTGTAATCGATTGTGTCGGACTTCGTACGCCGGGACAAACCACTCTGGGATGGTAACAACGGCGAGACCCGAAAGCCTCGTGCAGGTTTTGTAAGCATTCAAAATCACGTCACGTTCCAGCTCCGTGTAGGTGTCATCGGCATGCTTTTGAAAATCGTAGACCAGCAACGTCAGTAGCTCCAGCTGCCGCTGCTCGCCACCCAACGCGTCGACCACAAATGTTTTGTTCGTCGTCAAGGCCTGAAACCTCTTCATCCGTTCAAAACGTTCTTGCTGAAGAACTGAGTGCCACTTGGCCATCCCACGCGGTTCCGAGATGCCGTACGCCGCGAATGCCCCGTCCAGAAGTTGATCCAACCGCACGACCTGCGTGACGATGTACCCGGTTTGCACCAATTGCACCAGCGGGTTGGTCTCGTTCTCGTACGCGACGATCGTTTGGATTTGGTCGTCCACAGCCTTGACGATACCTTGCAGCACGTGACGCGAACCGAAAAACTTCCTCGACCCTCCCAGCACTTCCGGGAGCCAGGTATTGCGCAAATTCTGAGCCCGAAAGTCGTCCAACGCTAGGCACCGCGCCACGAGGTGGTCACCGATGCGATCGGGCGTGAGGAGTCCGAGCGTTGGTTCGTGTCGTCGGTGACGACGTCGACGATGTTTTTGCCGAGCTTTCCACGGGTCCCAGCGGCGTGGGGTGGCGTGACCGTGTAGCAACATGATGTCGTGTCGTGGGTGGAGTGCAATGGTGGAATGGCAATCGACCTCGAAGAGCAAGCGTTGACCTGCATCCCGACGGTATGGATAGGTACTGTAGCTTTTCTATGCGGTCGGGCTCCGCTATGGAGACTTGAGTCAAGTCTGGGTCTGACTGGGCTGCATCTGGCGCAAGCAATCAACCACCAAGAGCACCGACTTACAAACTACTTCTGGATAGGCTGGAAGAAGTCATCGACATGTGTGGCGCATGCCCAGAGCAAGGCACTTGACACGAATGCAGCCGGCAGCTACGGACGCCATTCTCCATTTTAAAGCCTGTTGCGTTTTTCTGGTCCGTTTGCGTGCGTTCGGCTTGCTGGATTCGCCGATGCATTGAACCTTAGTGAAGGAGGACAAGGAGTCCTGGGTCAGTGGGTGGAGTCGTCATTCTGCGAATTGATGAGCGCCGGGTAAAATATACACTGAAGTGCAACTTGAAACGTACATGTATTCCATTCCGTGAATGGCTGCCATGTGAGCCTCCTGTTGCTCCTGTTGCCTTGTTACCCTTTCCCTTGTTGCTGCTGTCAAAGGTAAATACTAAATTAAAAAATTTTCATGCCCAGTACTGCTGCTGCAATTCTATCCAGGATTTACTCTTGACTGACATCAAAGCGAATTTGTAAACACGACTCCGTCTTGCACAGTCCTTTCGTGTTTAGTTTGGACGCTTACGAAAATCGTGCAACTTTTCCTAACGCTAGCTATCAGTTTTCAAGTGAACGGATTCTCGCCACAACTGGAAATGGTGTCATGGACTGGCTTGAGAAAAAGGTACACGACACACGGCTTCAAGCTACTGCATCCTGGCGTAAACCCGAAAGGTCGACCACAACGACACCCAGCTAAGGTAATGCTTCTGCGCCAACAGGAAAAACTGGCACCAAGAGCGACAACTTGTCGAGCGCATGCTGCCATGGAACTACTTTAAATTGTCGCTCTTGCCATTAGGAGACGTGATCAGCAGTTCTGGCACCGGAAACAGCAGCAGACAACAGCTAAACCCAGGTTCACTGAGTGAGCTAAGATACTTACTTATCACAGCGCCAAAAGTTTATCGAAGAACTTGCAGCTTATGGTTAGCAATCCATGATAAGAGTTTTAGCGATAAACATGGCAACCGTTTCAAGCGACGATTTTACCGCCCTGAACTTGGACGACCAGCTTTGAGGCAAGTGCGATTGACCGATCACCTCAACACTCCTCTGACTTCCATGCCATCCAGAGCACTTGTTGAGCCAGAAGATGCTGTAAGTTGAAATTTTCTCACCTTGACGCTTGCATCTCGATGTCCTTATTGACTTCTTTGTTTTCTGCCTTGCTGCGACGTAGGAGTACCCGGAGGTGCCGACACCCAAGGAGCTGGAGCTCTCGCACCAACTTGTGACGCTCCAGCAAGAGAAAGACCTTCGCGAACATCGAGCCCTCGAGCAGATCCGCGACCTTGAGTCGCAAGTCCACAAGTGCGTGACGTGGAGTCGTGACCGGATGTCGTTTCTTGTGCATCGATAACAAACAAGCTCACGTGTATCTGCTGAATCAACGGTGGGTGGTCACAGACTTCAGGTTCGCGTTCATGATCTTTCGCAAATGCTACAAAGTACGAAGCGAGATCAAATCTTGGCCCAGCAAGCAGCCGTGGAAGAAGAGCGAAAGCGTTGGAAGGTAAAATTCCAAGCACTCCAAGCGGAGCTCGACCAAGAAAAAAACGACAAGGAAGTGCAAAAGCAATGGCAGTGCAGGTTCATTGCAAAACCATCATCGACAACCGATACGTTCTCCTCTCCTTCGATGAGTTACCAATCCAAGCCCGACGTGATTGACCCCAAGGAAGACGTCTTTTCTCGTTTTGCGCAAAGTCTCGCACTGCTTCCATCGTCGCAAGCGCCACAGATTGCTGAAGCAGGTGCGCTTCCTTCTTATCGCACTTGCTGCACCAAAATATGGGCGATGTCGTTACTGGCTCAGTTCTTCTTGCACTCGTACACATCGCCATATATCGGACCAAGACTCATTGGCATCAATCGCTCACTGCATCTAGCAACGGCATGGATATCCGCGAGCAGATCGTCAAAGCTGGTGTAGGGTCACCACTGGTATACATCCTTGAGCACTCCCAAAACCCTCGTGTTCTCGTTGAGGCTTCTCGCTTGTGTGCAGCCCTGGCCAGTTATATTCCAAACAAGCGTGTGTTGGCCTCGAAGAATGTCGTGCGCTTTCTTGTTCTGCATCTCATGCCCCGCATTCCTCCGAAAACCCGGGAAAAACGCGATGATGATGACGATGAAGACATATCAATTAAGTTGGAGAAATTACCACTTCCAGGAGATCCCGCTGTGCAGCAGAATATGCTGAGCGCCCTCGTGACCCTCTCCCATGGTACGAATTATTATCTGCTATGGTGTTGACCCCTGATTTGTGAACTCAACACCATTGTCATGTTTGCTTTATCCGGTGGTGCTTGGCAGACTCGGAGATCTTGCGTTCTCAAACTGCGGCCAGTCCGAACTTCTTGCCCCTTGTGGTACGATATGTTAGAGAAAGCATCAGTGCCGAAGTGCAGGCTGAGGCAGCCAAACTCCTGGGTAATATGGCGTTTAATCACGTGGTCAACCAGAGCGCAATGATGGCGGTCGAAGCACCCTCAGCACTTACTGCCTGCCTCACGGCTGCAAACCTCCAACGAAGTCCCCAGCTCGTCCGAGCCGGTGCCGTTGGACTAGCCAATCTAGCTTACACCTCTGTCAACCAACTCACCATCGGCTACAGCAACGCATCAACACTGCTGCTGCAACTGCTAGTAGATGCTGTCAGCCAGCCATCGGTCGTGGAAGCTGCAGCAACCGCGCTTGCTTGTCTCTGCTATCAAAACCCACCAAATAAAGCCCGCGTGGCTGCCCAGAACGGCTTGCAGGTGTTGCTGTACGCACTAGGTGCAATTCCGGATGCGGGCGAGGGGAGACGAAAGCTCGCTGGGAGCAGCACTGATTGCACTCTGCGAGTGCTTCGCTGTCATTGCCTACTCGAGACCAAATCGACAGCAAGTACTAGAACTGGACGGGCATCTCCTGCTCTGTCAGATTTGTCAGCAGAGCTCCGTGATCAATTCTCCAAAGCTTCTGGAGTCCTCGGCACGCGCCATTTGCGCACTTGTTCCACCACCGCGAGAGCGAAACGCGTTGTTGGCTGACAATCGCGAGAGCAAATTGGAAACTAAGTCCATCGGGTTGAAGGCTCTGGAGCGAGCGCGCCACCTGCTCTGGCAAGAGTCCCAACGCCAGCTTCACTCGGGAGATGAAGACGATACCGCGATGAAAGGCAAGCGACGGTGGCTGACACAGACCATCGACACACTGACGACCTATCGACAGTCTGCAGCGACAACAGCGCTAGAGCACCAAGAGAGTGAGCACTCTGTAGGCGAGTTCCGAGACCGTAGCAGCTTCTCCCTCGAGTCCCTCACTGTCATCCCTCCGGACGAGTTGTGTCCACACTTCTACGACGACGAACTGGAGACCAGAGCATCAGCAGCATCTTCTGTTGTACTGAAGTCCCGGCGTTCAATGGCCGACCTTCCTGCTTGAACAAGTCTATCCGTCTTCTATCTCGCTGCTCCCTAGTCTCATTCATCCCGCAACTACCGTCCGCCCATCCATTTTGTTTCTTCTTTCTTTTTCTTCACCGCACGTCCTCCTTGTCCTCCTCCATGGCCTCCAGCAGCTGCTGCAGCTCCTTCCACAGCGTCTCTCGGGCCTCCCCTCCAGCGCGCCGTCCAGCTTGGCGCTGCGCTCCTCGCCGCTCTGGGCGAACCACACGGCGCAGATGTGCGAGTCACCCTCGGGCAGCGGCAGCGCGTGCTTGTCCTGCAGCCAGACGGGCGGCCCCGCGGCCACCAGCCGCCGCAGCTCCGCCTTGCAGTCCGCCTCCTGCACCTTCTTCATGTACGTGTGGAACTGCGAGGCCAGCAGCTGCTCCACCACGTCCGAGCAGAAGAGCGCAGCGTGCCACGTCAGGCTCGGGGACGTCTGGAACTCGCAGTAGTTGCCGTCCTCCTCCGTGATGTCGTCCATCGTCGCCATGCACTCCAGACCCGCCGGGGCTTGCCATGAGTCGTCATCGTCGAATTACAGAACAATGTATTCCCTCACTTTCTGTCAACGTCAGGCCGTCTTCGCTTGTTACAACGGCTGTGATTATATCACCATTGAGTGTGAAGGTCCATCGACACCATTGACTATTTATGTTGCTTCAACACATTTATGTTGCCGGAAAATCTAGTGTGTAGCAAATAGATTTCCTTGATGGCCTGATAAAATATTGGATTGCGTGATAAAATACAGCAGCTGGATGGCGAAAACGTTGCGAGCAATGCGGGTCTCTATACATCGGCCCAACTCTTAAAAATTTGGGCTTGTGGTTCGTCATATTCTGTTAGGCAATTATTACATCGCCGCCGTATTTTATTGAATTATATTTACTAAATGTGGTCCACATCTAGTATTTACAATTCTGAAGTTACCAATGTTTCCTGTACTCAAGTTCAATTCGTATGCTGAAATGATCTACAACCGCCTGAACGGGGATGAATCCGATCTTCTGGCGCGTTGGCAAGGCTTCGAAAGTCTTGGAGTCTAAGAGATTGTCAATGGTGACCCAGAACGCCATTAACAATGGTGAAGGCGACCATCATCTTCGATGGTGACGACGAACAGTATTGAGTACAAATTGAATTCAACATGAAATTGAGCGTGAACACGTATACGAGGCCTATCATTTACTTTCTAACCTTGAAAGTAATCTCCACCTCGTTGCTCTTGATTTTCTTCGCTTCGATCATCTTGTCCAAGAGCACTTCAGTCTCGCTAGTGTCGATTGAAATCTGATTTTCGGGGATCACAATGGCCATCTCGGGTGCGCATATCAGGTGATACAGCATTTTGAGTCGCAACGTCGTTCCGGCATGCATGGGCATTTCTCCTGTCTGACTTTGCCATCCACTTTCACCTACCAAATATGCCCAACCCATAGCTGCGACAAATACTCCGCAATTTATCGTGTCAGGTTGCTTTGGCCCTATAAGCGTCGGAGTGTGCCATCGAGAAAAGTCAGCTTCTTTGCCACATTTCATGGTTCTCCAATAGCTGACTACAGGAATCACTTCTCGAGCTCGGGCACGCGTACTCTCCAACCATGCATCGGCATTAAGCTGGTCGTACACAAAAGCTTTACTCGCTCGGATGTCGACCACAATGAGTGTCCAGTGTGCATTTCCGGTATTGCAAGGGGCCACTACGTAGTCAATATCTCTTTCTTTTGGGTTGGGCATTTTCCATTTATCCGCTTTACGAACGGTTGACTCCAAATAAATTGCTAGTCCGTGACGCTTACAAGCAAGTTGAAGCACCACCGAGATAGGTGAGTCTTTCACCCATTCCCGGTTGGGTATCGTTTCAATAATTTCCGTCATATTCACCGACGTAGCGACACCACTAGACCGTGTAAATGAAACGTAGCTAGTGAGAGAGGTCAGCTTGAGTTTAGACATGATGTCCTTTGCCATTTCAAACTCGGCAACTCCTGGAGCACTAAAACAGTCAGTATCGAACTTATCGTCTCTCCAATTGCGGTCTAGCCATCTCATAGCTTTCTTGTACATTTGATGTTGTGACCTTAAGTTGTAGAAATCCTGCATTGCCCAGAAAACAGATCTAGTATTGTACAAGAACACATATATCGGTGAGTTCATGAGCCGAAATAACAATTTGCACAAGTTTGCTAAAGTAACTTACTCGTGATATGGTGTTGGATCTGGTAGCAGCCGAAGAACATATCGTGGGCGAGGATACACCATTTTAGACAGCTTGATATCTGTCCTCAGCGTTGTCAAAGCATTTGCCACGGCAGCTTGCCCGAAAACGACACCCACAGACGTAACACTACCATCAACTTTGTTGGCATCCACTTCAACTTTGCACATTCCATCAGATACTTTGTTTCTAACAACCGGATACGCGCGCAATACATTATCGGTTTTGTCGTGATTATTTGTCCGCTCTAACCAGGAAATGACATCACCAAGTTGGACACCGTTGCCATATTCCTCAACAGTGACTTCAACACTCAGCCTAGGATGTCTTAGCTTTTGGAGCTGTTGCGTTTCCTTGAATTAGACCTGCTACTCTGCACACTTGGCGGAAGCATAATCTGCTCAAGCTGGGGTTGAGTATCTTTACGAGCTTTTTTTCTTGAAAATTAAGGTGTCTTTGGTGTCTGCGTTAGTATTACTAGCTGGTGAAGAATCAACACCATCGGCAGCACCATTGACAGCACCATTGGCAGCACCATTGAGAACACCATTGTCAACACCATTGACAACACCATCGACAGAACCATTGCTGTTACCAGAATAAGCACCATTGATGCTCGCTTCGTCTCCATTGATGACATCCATTGCGTCGTCATAGCCCAGAGGTTTCAGACTGCTCAATTCCCGATCCACAACAGCCTTTTCGTCTGCTCTGGCATCTACAACAACTTGACAATCATTCTCAATGTGTTTGTAAGGCGCATTAATTTCATTCTCGATCTTCTCGAGCTCGTCTTCGATAGCCCATTCTGGATCGAACTTATCTTCCACTGCTATCACATCCTCAATTGAGTCATCATCATAAACTTCGGTTTCGCTGTTCTTGTATCTTGCAGCTGGTTGCTGAAAACTGCTGAATGCCTCAGTAAGTCCCTTGCATGCCACTTCAACCATGGCGAGCTTCTTAAAAATGCTTCTGACGATGACTGTTCCAAGTCACTAATAATTGGAGCTAGTGTTGCCAACACAATGTTGTGTTTTTCGACATCGCTCTGCACTAGAACCTTCCCTGCCGACCTCTCACCTCGATTTAGCTTTTTGAACTCAACGCGTTTGCGATCTTGATTCCTGGCGAGGAAGCTTTTGGAAGGTCGACAGATTCATCTACGCGTGCACCGGGTCCAACCAGCTTTCGAAGCTCCAGGTTATTTTCAATGCTCGCCTTCAGTGTCGTAGCCATTACAGAGGTAGCGGTATAGCTCCATCTTGGGAGAAGAACGTCGTCTGGAAGCGATGCTGCTCCCTCAACAACGATACTAACATAGATAACGTGCGCACAAGGCAACCGGCACGACAAATAGTAATCACACGAGCAAGCGCATGCCCCACGATTGACCCGATATTCAACCCCGCGAGAAAAAGCTTGACTTCCTTTTGCGACTTCCACAAAACTCGAAAAGCGTTTTTTCACGCTCATACTCGCGAAATTGTACCACAATCTTTTCGCAAACATAAGGACTGCAACTGTTTGCTAGTCGATGCACTGCATCAGGGTGGCGAGGATTGAAGCGTGTCTGAAAATCACAATGGGTTAGATTTCTACGCAATTCACGCATCGTTGCGTTTTGGTACAGCAGAATCCCATTCACACAGTGATCCAGAGTCATGTTTAAATTGATGAGCTTCTTCATTTGACCCCATGTCGCCTCTAGACGGTTGCTGGTAGTATTTCCAGCTGTGTAAGTCTTCGTGCGAAGGTGGGTTGCCCACATATCGCGACACTCAAACCAATTTTTCTTCAAATAGTCATCAAAACCAACACCAAACTTTCGGGCGAGCACAAGAAGAGCTTGCCATTTCGTGTCAAACAAGTTTTCAGAACGAGCAAAAATAGCAGATCTCCAGGCTCGCTCAATTTCGTCACGACTTGAGCTATCAATGCGATACTTTGAGTCCGCCATCTTCCTTCTCACTGCGGTGATAGCGTGGAACTGGCAAAGAACCACCTGATAATAAAATGCAAATTAGTAAATACATGTTAGTCACAATGGTGATGATCTGTACCATTGGTCGCAATGGTGACGATCGACAACATTGTACCTTTCCAAGCGGAAAAAGAGCTTCCAAAATTCGCCATTCAGTAAAGTCTTTATCAATGGTAATTGACTCTGTGATGGATTCTTTCATCACTCGCAAGAAGAACTCAATGCATGTTTGTATAGTGTCGCGAAGCTGATTGCGTACAAGCATCTCACAAACAGAAACACCCTTTCCATTCGGTGCAGTCACCATGAATTCACCTATCCAAACAAGTAATGTAAGCAACAAACTCATTCATCATTGATCATATAGTTTCACCCACCTAGCAAAAACCAAGTTATTAACATTGTACGTCCAATCCAAAATCAAGGAGTCTTCCCATCTACGATAAGCTTCTCGCTGAGCATTGTTAATAAATACAAGCCCACACACGACGTCATCGAATTCATGTAGAACTAAGCAATAGTTCCCAGGTACAGTTTCAAATGCATGGACAAATTGAAGTATCTTCCGCTCTGCATCAGGACCTCCATATCTCGCCTTGCAATAGTTTCTTACATCTTGATTCGAGAGATCACAGTCTGGTGTACCAAAAGCAAGCATGAAGATTCAGAGACGACATTTTGAGAACGAAAAAAGTAAATAACAATACCGGTCTCAGCGCAAAGATACTCTGCGAGAATACGCATCGGTACCTCAGCACTTCGAAGAATATCAACAGCGGCTCCTAGTTCTTTAGCATCCACAACCTCACCGCGACAAAGCTTACGGTAGATGGCTTCATTGATTTTGTGGTTGTGCTCACACTCCTACGTTATCAGATCACCAGTATTTACGACCACCATTGTGAGTATCATTATAAGCACTAAATCTGACACGTCCAGTGCATTCAAAAAGTACTAACCTGACTCTTTATCTTGACGAAGAGAGACCCTTGTTTGCTTTCGACACAATACACGTAATTCTGGCTTTGCAACCCGTAAAACGGTAAGATGTCTGCACACGAGCGCCTTTGCCTTTTCTTCCGTCATAACACCCGTGCGTGCAATAATACTGTCTGTAAACGTCGTCGAACCTGGTAAACTCCGCTTGAGGTATTTCAAACTTGACGTATCCATACTTCCCAGTTGCCAGGCTAAGCAGCACATCAATTCATATGTTATGATCAGAACGAATCAATAAAAATTCGAATACATACTTCCTGTTATTTGTGATAGTTGCGCTTCCTGTTGAGCATGAAGTTGGCCGATAGATACTGAGCAAGTCTTCTTCCAAACTTGCCCAGTCCTCCCATGCACGGTCCGTTCGCGAAGGCTCTATTATAACGGAGACGTTAGTGTGCGCCGCAGCCATAATTTCGCGGTCTTTGCTCCACTTTGACAGGCGAAAACGCCTTTCCGTAGCCATGACGAAGTCTACAAACACAACATATTAAATAAAGTAAGCAACAGCTCACCAACATATACGCAATTCTAACATTCGTACCATCAGTTTCTTCAAGCGCATCGCAGCTTCTTTTGTGGGAGTTCCGCTTGCTGGGGAACTGCTTACCACTCTCTGGAGCAAAGTCCAACATATTTTTCTCTTCCTCTCCCCCTTTTCACTGGAATCGACGTCTTCCCTAACTTCGTCAGCAAAATCGCCAGGGAGCTCGTCCGATGGGTCTTCTTCGCTAGGCTCGTACTCCGAGTCACCTATATACACGAGATCTTATCAGTAATAGGTTAACAGCAATCGTTATACTTTTAATTCCATACTCTGTGCGATTGAGCGTGCCATTTGTCTCCGACCGCGCACGTTCCGAAATGAAGCGCTCACAGCTCCCGAAACTAATCGGTTATTTATAAAGTCCTTTCTCTCGGCGGGATCCCTTGCAGATCATGCGGCTATCCAATGCAATTTCTCGTGTCAGTAATTTATCCTTTCAATGGTGTCGATGGACCTTCACACTCAATGGTGATATAACGACTTCCTGTTACTACCCCCAGTATAAAGGCACTATCATTTTCCATCACGTGGATTCATGCATGGGTTATGTTCAGGACCTGAAAACAGATGTAAATCGCGTAGGCCTGGCCTCCGAAACATTGAGCGAATATATTGGGGTCAGGTAAACTACTCGATGCGATTCCCTAAATTTAGACAACTTAGCACTTAGCCGTATTTTGCACGCTGCTCGCTAGATGATGTAGCTTCTTCGACTTCGTTGGCTAAGGTAACGACGTCAGCTATATCTTCATCTTCATCGAGGGAAACGTGGCTAAGCATTTCCCCGCACTTGTGCAGCAGCCGCAGACGCATATGGCACCAGCTCATATATGGCGTCGTCCCACTTGTTTTTCGTTAGCAGTAGTTCGAGTATTGCCAAAGACCACACGCCACACGAATTCCCGTCTTGTTGGTGGCAACAGTCGATTGTCTCGTACGTGATCTCGTCCTCCATGTCCAACAAAGGCTCGATAACAGCTCGGATGCTGGACTTGATTGTGCTGTATGTTTGCTTGCTCTGGAGTGGATCAAATATCTTTGCAACCTGAGTCCGACGGTCAATATAGTACGAGACCCAGTGGTAGTCACCGATGTTCAGAATGCCAATGAGCCGTGTATTACACGGGTTGAACGCTCCATATTTCGCCGCTACCGCTTTCTTTTCTCATGCCCTGCGTCGCCATAATAGTGGTGGTTCACAACACCGACGTATGGGTACGAGCGCTTCAGGTAAATCAGAAATGTTTTCATAATGGTTGTGTTCATTCACATTCTGCCCCTTGTATTCATGAGCTTCACGCCGAAAACCGGTTCTCCGTCTAGCTTGGATTCCCCCAGATTGAGGTCCATCACAACACCTTATGGGTTTCCTACATCAGAGTTGCAGACAGTGTGTGTTAGTTTTCCGGGGCATCGTAGTGTAATTTCCGTGATAAGCAAGTGTAGCAGCTGTAAGTTCTACCTTTGTGAGCCAACGCATGTCCTGGAATGGCGTGCGGATGTCGTTCTCTCTCCACGTAACACGATCGATCCACTCTAAACACGCTTCCGCTTCACGGAATCGATTTTTTGCTGTACGTATTCGCTGCAGCAACTTCAGTGGGTCCATTGTGATTTCTCCGTACGTAGGCCAGAAGGCAACCGCAGTATGCACCGAGTTGTAGTCTGAAATTGCACTCATTGCCTCGTCAATCTTGTCGCCTGTAAGACTCCTGGTAATGACCGGTAACTCTTCACCAGAAAATTCACGAACAGTAGGAGGGCCCTGGACTCGAACAACACGTAGCTGCAAGGCTTCGACGGTGTGCTGCGCAGATTCCATACTGTATGAGTCGGTCAGGAGCACGTCTACATCTTCAAGCGTAACTTCGCGATGCTGCTGCTTGTCCCGAATTTCTCGAGCTAAATTGCGTGCCTCTTTCAACTTTTGACCCGATTTAGACGACGCTGCTTTTTCTCGAAATGCCTGTGATGCGTGGGGGTGAGGCGAATACGTATGCCGTCTCCAGTGAAGTTCCGACACCTGGACGCGTTGCTGAAGTCATTGGTGTCTGCTTTGGAGACGACGCACAAGACATAGGAACTGACGCGAGTGAAGCGGTCAGCAGTGCATCGGTCGACGTCCGCAACGGAGGCGACGGCGTTTTCGGCGGCGGTGGTTTCGGGGATGCTTTGGCTGCTGGAATCCTTGGTGATGCGGGTGCTGCAGTGCATGCAGAGTGCGTGAATTCACTACATGTATTCGTGGGTGGTTGGTTTGTAGTCGCAGATGTGGTAGGCGTCCCCCGAGCACAAGGTCATCCGTCGCATCGACTACGCGTCGACGCTTTTCTCCGACAGTTGGCAGGGTAGCACTTGTTTCGTCAACGACTGCAAATGCAGCAATATTGCCGGCCTTTAGACTGTTGTAGAACTCGTTCAGCCATTTATACGCCAGTTTATACGTAGGTGTCGTCTGCAGTGACATAGTGTCTGCGATCTTCTCCATGAGCGCGCGAGTTGACGAGTATTTCACGGTGTTAGGTACAGATTTCCTGCGTCGACTCACTGTCACCACGCATTGCTCCTCGCCGGCTGGTGTCACTTCTCCTTGGGTGATATCATTAGCCGGAGAGCGCAACACCCAACGCTGCGAGTATAGCGAAAGCGGCGGGATCACAGTTTCGTCTCCATTAATATGCGTACAACGAACACATGACGACACGGAAGCAAGAGAGTCCTGTTGAAGCCAC